>JAQIWU010000108.1:0-38675 GCA_034696445.1 Isotomiella minor
GAACTCAAGACAAGAAGACTTTACAAACTAAGCTGCTGACATGACAAGACGGATGAACTTTGCTTTCTCTTCATTCCTTTCCTCCTCGGGCTATGCACGATGTAATATTTTGTATTTACTGGAGTAAACACCCTTGAATTTCCACGTTCCTGTTGGTACGTATTTTTTTAATAAAGCTTGTACTGGATTCGTAACAGATATGTTGGCAATTGATAAATTAAATATAAAAAAATACGCATGGCACGAAGAACTTATACTTTTGAATGAGCTGGTTTACATTATTATGTTCAAGTTAGAAGCAGAATTAATCGTGAAGTGAGAAAGTCGGAAACAATCATTCAAAGTTTAAAATAGACGAGGACAAGGAGTTTTAAGCATGATAGAAGTCAAGTAGAAAAAGAACTGAAGAAAAATGTCCATGTAAAATCCCCTTGTCGTGATGATCTTCTTTCTACTTGTCTTTCTTTTTTCCTTTTGCATCTCTGTGAACACTATGCTTCCTTTCAGTTGTCCTCTCTCCTCTCCTTTTCTCTTCACTTCAGGATATTTATAAAACAGAAATCAAAGTTCCCCTTTCTCCTTTGTTTGACTTTCTTTGAATTTACTTCCTTTTAATCAAAAGAACATCCAAATCAAAATCAAAGTCTCTCAACTATGCATGCATCATCATCATCATCATCATCCACTTTCATTCACTCAGTTTTCCCTCTCCGGTTTAAATTTCCGAAAAAGGAAAGCATGAAAATGAACACAGCCCAGCTCGCTTTCACTTCATCTCAGTAACAGTGAATCTGACTGAATACCGTCAAGTCAAACAGTCAACTTTTTGCTTTATGCTTGTTTCCCTTTCATTATTTTTATTAGGCAAAGAGATCTCCTTTCTCCCTGTTGTTCCTTCCCTATCCCTATATGCGCCTTTTTCATTTTTAATAATAGGAAGACAGGAGATGTAAAAGTATTTTGATTCTTGCCTTTCCTTTTACCTAATACTTTTGAAGCACGACATAGTGACGGTGACTTTGAAAAAGTTTTAACATGGATCAACTAGTCCTACCTAACGAACTGGTGGGTGGACAAAGTTATGTTGAACAGTTTTAACGCTATGCAAATTGAAAATATGAAGAATGGGACGTTTATCGCATTGCATAATTGACTGTTCAGTAGCCAGGCATTGAAGGAACTGTCATTTTATCTGCTTATCTTCTGTCAGTTTTGTCAAATTAATTAAGATAATCACCAACCATCTGATAATGTTAGGTTTCCTGTGAATCAAAATCCGGATGGAAAGACTTTTGACCACACGGCACGGCACCGCACAAAGTGGAAACTAAAGTTAAAGATGGAACTTTACTAACTTTTTGCGGTTTGAAAAGCACCAAATCAAAAGTAATGCTATTCACTATTTTAGTTAAAGCTTGTGGCCAGAAAATTATCTAAATTTTTTGACGAGCTTCAATTTGGAAGTGTCAAATAGATTAAAAAGTAGAAAACCATTTTCCAACGTTTTGGGCTGACTTTACATTTCCTCAACTCAAACCTTCTGTTGTGTTCAAATAGAAAAGATTGATGATATAGAATTCTTTATCGAGACCATTTTTGCAGAAAGAATATAAAAAGATTGCATTGGAGTATGGAGAAATGAGATTTTATTTAGAAAGCTGAAGAAAGCAAAAATAAACAAGACTCAATCCATCCACTCCTTTCCAGTGAAAGTTGGCAGGAGCAATCGTTCATTCAAGAATGCTCACATTTATCTCGACGCAAAAGGCGAAATCTTTCTCACACACGCCAATCCATTGTCACGTATTATTCACAATGTTTTCTTTTTTAAACTTAAAGTTAACCTGTCTTCTACTTCAAAAGGCTATTGGTTGCAGTTCTTCCTGCTCCAAAAGTTCATGCGAATATTCGTAGGAATCCTTTACTCTTATTATAGAAACCATTCGACTGGGATAATTATTGTCAGTACTCGTTAGGCTGAAAATTAATCAAAACCTTAAACGCCTAGTCCTGATTCCAGAGTTTAGCTCTTCAGCACAGCCCAGTATGTTCCAGCTTGTTAGGACACGAAAAACCACTTTCTCCCTTATTAAACCTGTTTGTCTTTGCCCATGGAATTCCTTTGGATCTGGTATAAAGATTCATTTAAGTAAAACAGAATTTTCTTGAGTGGCAGAGAGCTGGAGAATAATTTAAGAATTGTCAGGGCAAGATATGCGTGCCCAGTTGGAGACAAAGAAGAATTAAGGGGTGAGTGGGAAGGAGCGGTTGACTGGTTGTCTTTGTTAATTACTCACTCACTCAGCCGTCGAGTCGGTTTTCTTCTTAAAGCATACAGGAACAATGTTCTGTTCGAGTCCCTGTTTGCTAATGAGCTGCCATTGTGGGGATTGGATTTATTTCGAAGGAAGGATTGGAAATCCATCTTGTCCTGCAATTTCAAGTTTCCGACTCGTCCCCTTTAATAGCAAGCTCTAAAAGAAGTTTAGTTAGGATTAAACAATATGAGCTTTATACTTTCTCCAAAAATTGATTACTCTAGTGTCGTCTGCAGTCAGAGTCAGACTAACAACATCAGGTTATCCGGTCCAGTTAGTAAAAGAGCAGGGTCGAAGTCATATAATAAGGAGTGAGAGAGAAAGTGAAGGCAAAGAAGGAGTTCATATTTCATCAGGGGGAAGGTATTCGTTTGATGTATAGCTGAATGTGAGCTTTTTGTTCTGTTCATTTAAGATGAGAAATGAGAGAGTCGCATTGCTTTGACGGAAGAGAAAGCGAAGGAGAGGCTGAAGTGGATGAAGGTGATTATTCGGGTGATAAAGAGAGTGACATGGAGAGAAATGACTGGCAATTCGGAGGACGTATGTGCACTAATCAACTGCCGGAAAGGAAGACAACGTCGAACGAACAACTCTGTCTCTCTCTCACCCTTCATTAACACCAAGTTATAAGCTTTCACTCCCTCTCTATTCTTATATTTCTATATATTTATACTGTAATTTCACACTGCTGCTTCGTTTAGTTTAGCTTAATCTAGATGAGGAGTTTAGTTTTAGTGCTCAGTCCTAGTTTATGTAGCATGCTTTGACTTTTGTATTCATTTCCCCAACCACTTTCTCTTCTCTACCCACGCTGCTTTCCTGTTGTTCTAATGAAAGAAATGAATTTTCTATTTTGTCAATGCCACGACAAAGTTTCTGTAGTCAATAAAATAAGATGAAAAAAATAGTAAAGGAGAAGAATAAAAAGTCAATTGTTCGGTCAATATTCTAGTATCTATTTTAGATGATGAAGAAACTGAAAATTATGATGCAACTAAAGAGGGAATGAATGCATCTTTTAAAATGTCATTAAATGTTGGGGGTAATGAGCCATCAAATTATTTGAATGCCACCTTTCTCTTTCTTTATCTAAAACACATTGTCAGTGACTGACTGCTCACTGCTACATTAGCGTCAATATCACAAAGAACTGAATGGAAGATGTTCATTTTTCAACTTCTGTTGAATATTTCCAAACCCAGAACGAAATGTACCTACCTATATCTATTGTGAGAATTCCAATTAGGATGCACCTCGGACTCTCTAAGATGGACATATGTATTCCAGATAAATTAGGCTAATAACTCATCCAATGGTTGTTACTTTTTCTAAAAGAGAAAGGACCAGGATGAATACGAAGTGTGCTTTCTCCATTACCCTCTCACGTTAGCCTTTCATATCACAGCAGGTTTCCTTATACAAGTGGACGATCAAGAGCATAAAAGACAAGTCGATGTTCGTCACGTTTTTCTCTCACAAATTTTAGCTTCTCCTCACCAGTTTGTCCACTCGTTTGTTACTGCTCTGTCTGCCTTCTAGAAACAAATTATCAAGTCTTAGTTCAAGCTTCACAAAAGTGCATGTGAATTTATTCTTTTGGAGAGTTTCGAGGATGAATAACAACGTACAACAATAATCAATTCAATCACGCGGGACAAAAAGACATGCTTGCATACTAATTAATTGCTTAATTAATCAGTCATTATAAGTAGGTAGGTAGGTAATAAAAATATGGCATGACATGAGTATATAAATATTGATCACAATAATGAAGGCTTAAGTCATATTGGCTCAAAGTGTAAAGGAGTATAAATTCAAGAACACAAAAGTTAAAAGTGTAGCTGTTGCTAAATACATGGATAATAAAGCTCGTAACGATGATGCTCCACCCATCGTACCCCCTTGGTGTATTTTGTCCAGTTTGACTTGATCAATATTGAAGTTCTGATTTCCATTAGTCTTGTCCTTTTCCTCATTAAGTTTCGAGGCCGTAGGTTTTTGTGCACTATTGTCCACCTTGACTTCAACTCCATTATTGTCCCTCTCGGAATCTGCAGGCAATCCAACCCTTCCAGTAAAGCCGGAACTCCAAACGTCTACTTTTTCTTCAACCCTTTCACAAAGATGTTGAGAGTCCTTGTAGTACCCAGAAGCACACTCACAGACCCCTTTGTTCCGTGGAAGTTTTCGTACGTGGTACTCACGGCAGACGGCATTAGGAACGCATAGAAGCTACAAAAGACACAAAGGAATTATTATTATTGTTTCAATTGATTATTATTGAAATGAACTCACAGGTGCAAAATGCTTGTCCTCATTGTTCTTGATGAAGCAAATACTCCCCACTGGACTGTAACATTTTTTCGTGGTTTCGTGGTAAACTTGGGTTAGAGGAACTCCAGTGGCGGACACTGCTTCTGGACACTCACAAACTTGCCTAAATGGATCGCAATATTTCGTCCCACAATCTCGGAAATGATTGCAAGGTGCGTGATATGATGGCCTTCCATCCCCACCTTCGCTACAAAGCGTCTGAAGAAACAGGAGGAGAAGAACGTGGAAAGGATGATGTAATCTGCCGACTTTTGTCCCCATTTTTTTATGATTTCTTTTGCTACAGGATGAGGAGTCGTGACACTGAATAGAAAATGCACTCTGGATGGTTATTGTTATTTTGCATTAATCACTTTCGCAATCAACTTTTGTATTGCGTTGTCAATTCAACTTCACTCACACACACACGCAGGGAAATGCCACAGCGTCAAATTTAACCACTGTTTTGCCTTTGCGGTAGGGCAGTGGATTGGATGGAGGTTTTGGTTTTCCTTCTTCTCCAGACTGGATAGGTACAACACACAGGATAATAAAAATGTTAACAACGGTTACATCTATACGTATTTAATGAATGATATTTTTGCATGGATTGGAACTCCACACTTCAAAAAATTTTATGCTAATAGTCAATAATACTTCTGATGAGTCATTTAGATATGTAACTTTACTTAACATTAGCATAAGGGAAACAGGAAACCGTGAGCAATAATATCAGTGTAAGTGTTTGCTATGCTGCACTCCTAATTGAGGTCGAACGTCCTCCAACAAATCCGCATATGGAAGCATTCCTCCGTCACCACTTTTTGCTGCAAAGCATGAGCTTAGATCCAACTTGTCGTGCACGTGCATCTCCACAATGAGCAAATTCGGCGAATTTTTCATATGTGCATAAATTGCAATTATGAATTTATGATGTCTTATCCATTATCAGTCCAGTCATATCTCAGTTTAAACACTGGCACGGTCTCAAATATTTAAATAAACAGAATATCACATTATCCACTTCCACAGCTCAAATTGATATACCAAAATATAATTTTCCAGTCGCGACCTGAAACTTGATATCAACACCATTTGCCAAACTCAGTCTAAACAATGGCAATTTTTGTCGATATTCCTTCAGTCGTCGACGACGGTGATTTACAAAGCAAGACTTATATTACAACCTCCTTCTCTATCATCCTTCACATTATTCACACAAACTTCAATCCGCAAAAAATGCACACACACTCACTTTTTTAACAATTTGGCGAATGCTCATGTAATTATTTGGTAGGTGAGCGGCTAAATAAATAAATCCTTTGCTAACTCCTACCTATTATTATTCAGTCACATAGTGGCAGACAGGCACATTTCTACTAACGTTATTATTATTTATGACTACACACACTATCAACAGTATTGCTTCTTCTATTGCTTTTGATTTCGACAAAGGATGAGGGGATGATGAGGGGAAGTAAAAAACGAGTTTCCAACGTCGGATGAAAATGTGCATTCAAAAATCTATCCCATAGCATCCCCCATCCATGCCATTGCATCATCCTCAACGACTCAAAGCACCCAAGCAGAGCGAGGAAGTTGTGAATAATGGATAAATGTACGCTGTGGGAAGAAAAGAAGAAACCATTTTTATCCCATCACTAAAGACTCTTCAGTTATTTAGTTAAGTTATTATATGAACTTTAAAGTAAACCAGTTTGCAACTTAACTATCTGAACAAATATGTATTGATGCAAAGTAATTTAACTCCATAAGCTGAAGTAAACCTTCCATTGGGGCACGGACTGTGAGATGGGATTATTGTATTATGTTTATGAAGCAGTTAGTTGTAATTAAAAATGACTCTGAAGGATGAGAAAAGGAAGCGTGATTATTTAATTTGCGTCATACAAGTAATGTGAATTGGCTTAAATCGTTGACTCAAAGAAAGAGTTATTTCAACCACAATGCGTAATATCATAATCATAAGACGAAGGCTTTAAAATGAAAACAGCTCAAGTTCACACGTCTATAGACATTCTCACGAATGCTGAGTCAGAGAAGATATTTTTATTATCTCATGTAATTGCTTTTGCTCTCAGAGAGGGAATGGAACTATCTTGAAGGATGTTGTTAACTTTGGATTGGAGTCTATCTATGCTGCTTAAATTCACACATAGGGGCATCATGGCAAGGGGGGATCGATAAGTCATTCTTTCAATTTTTCAACGTCCTCGCCAAAGTACATCCCGATTTGTCCCTGGATCCTCTGATTTTGGAATTGAGAGAGCAACTCCACCTGGATTGGGATGGGATAGATGACATTTATGTAATGTAATGGGATGTGAGGGAAACCAGTAAATTCCCAAATATCCACTCTGGGTCTACCAACACCACCAACCACCCACCACCACCACTAGGACCAGGGCTGTGACAGGTCTACCCCCCACACACATATTGAATGGAATGGAAGAGGTTGACCTTCGTTGCTTACGGGACTCAAAGTTGGGTAGCCCGAGTTTGGTGGTCTTTTTGCATCCGATCCACGTACACACTTTTACACTTTCACCAACTCAATTGAATGAATTTCCATCCACAAGGAAAGAGAGAAAGAGAGGAAAGGGACAGAGACAGATAGATGGTTCCGATAAAGTAAAAGGGAATTGATCATACATTTTCTCACTCTCTTCTTCTGTATAACATAGCAAATGAAGGTTGGTTTAGGATAACTAATGGTGCAGAGCTGTGGAGAGGGGAGGGAGGGATTGGAATATAGCAGTAATCCTGACGACATGTGACGTGACACTGATCTGTTTAGTATTCTGAATGGTAAATGGACGACGACAAAACGTATGAAGACCTTTTAACTCCTCCGTCGTGACATGAGATGAGATGTGAAAGACATAATCTCTCTGCCACTATATCTACAAAAGCCATTCAAAGTTGGAAAACGATCATTAAATTCAGAAATTAAAACAAAAGTTTCTTCCAAGTTTAGCACAGTCAGTAGGACAACTAAAGAGGTGTTGAGAAAGTGTGGAGATTGGAGTAATATTCCAGATTAGGGAACTGCAGTTGGAAGAAAGGGAGTCCGGGAACCAAAAGCAACATATTTTGGTTAGTGTCTACAAACTGTCAAATAACAAGTGGGAAAGGAAAGGAAAGTGAAAATATACGGAGAAAGAAAAACAATTCAACTCAATTCAATCTCATCCCAACGACGGAGAGGAAGAAAGAGAAGGGATCATTGGGGCAAGTTGGAATTAAATGTTGAGTAGTATGTGAATGAATGGGCAAGTGAATGTGGCAATAAAAGTTGAGATCTCTGCTTTTTCAACTTTCCTCACTTTCCCCAGCGATGGATGGCCAAATGGTCATTGTGATGGTGGATTGGATTGGTGTTTCTGTCCTCATAGATTATAGATATTTTCCCCACTGCAGTTTTAAAGCTAAAAGTTATATAACAAAACAGGAGGACTGTTTAGAATAGCCCTAAAGGTTTACAAGGGAGACATTGATTGGAGATTTACTGTGCAATTAGCAAACGGAAGTAATTATGGCTGTGCAGTGGTGACCAGTAATGTAGATGCCTTTGGTAGGTGCAATCCTTATGAGACGCAGAAGGAAGAAAAAATTTGTAGTCTTTAATTTGGATGTTGGAATTCAAGAACTGAACTTTCTCTCTGTATCTAGATACTCCCACCACTGCATTCCTGTCCGGTGGGACAGAGAGAAGGAGAGTTCAATTGTTACTTCAACTATTACGTGTGAAGTGAAAAAACTGAGAGACAAAGGGCAACATGTTCATGATGTTCACGGCTCCTTTCGACTTTCTCTCTTTCTTTCACAATCGGATCAGATCTTTGCTTGACACTAATGCCCCAAGAAAGGCTTATTGAATCGGATAGGGCACAATATAATGTTCCAGTTGTAGAGCGGAGAAACTGACTCCAATTTCGGTCCCCCCATTACCAACACCAACACTAACAGAGAAGTCACATATGCACACCACCATCCATACCATGTAAGGTACCTTTTACTCTTGGTATTCCAAAAGTCTTTCTCCTTGTTTGGTCCCACACACGCAAGAGGCACGCTCCAACTTGGCATAGCCCTTACTTACATTACATTGTCCTTGTCACAAAATTGTAACAGATTGACTTGGCAGTTTTTCGCCCTTGCATTGCATCGTTCCCACCGAATGGTACTACGACCATCATCATCATTCCCAGAGTATCAAGCAGTTTTCCGCCACTACAATTTCTATATCACACAATTCCTAGATATCTGCAGAGAAGGGGAAGGGTCATATCAATATAAGCACCACTGCCCATCACATTCATCCCTCTCCATACAAAGATTATTCTTTTTATAGTTTATATAGGATGAGGTGCCATACTAGCTTATTTTGAATTTCCCTTA
This sequence comes from Isotomiella minor, assembly GCA_034696445.1. Taxonomy (NCBI): domain Eukaryota; kingdom Metazoa; phylum Arthropoda; class Collembola; order Entomobryomorpha; family Isotomidae; genus Isotomiella; species Isotomiella minor. The sequence goes on from JAQIWU010000108.1 coordinate 9,057, forward strand.
TTCATTTCACCATGACTCAGACAGGGTCGTTAGTATTAGCACAAGTGAGTGAAAGTGAGAGGAGGCATGGCTGGCACTAGCTTCTTTCTTTCTTCCAATGGCATGAGAATTAACGCAGATGGTTAGTTCAGAGCAGTTCAATTTATAAGACTGGTCACTTTTTTATTCCAATAATCCGAGCAGAAGAGCGAGAGAGAGTAAAGCTTTTATACAAAAGGCCAAACACCAAGCTTTTCTTTTCACTTTCACTCTCAGGCTTTTATTCCACGTCCTGCATTCTACATTTTCCATTCTTCACTACATTATTGATTTGCATTTTCCCTCATAGTCAGTGCCATGACATGACAGAACGAAACGGAATGGACAACAGAAGAAAGAGAGTCCATTGAATTGTGTTAAAGACATTCGGCATTGGGACTAACTGGCTGTCTTACAGAATGCGTATGCGAGTCAATGTCCACGCCATTCGTTCTTTTTTTATGAAAAGAAAAAGCCAGTGAAAGTGACAGGGTAACATGACATCACATGCGAATGGGAATATTAATGTAGTAAACGAGCAGGGATTGCCCTTTTGGATGGGACATCGACGACTATTATGAAGACAGCTAAGCCAGTTTGGAATTTCTATCTTTCTTTGGAAAAAAGGGGAAGGAAGGATTCATTCTCCAGAATGTAATGGTCTACGGAGTTGGAGATGATTGATCTTTATCACGCGTTGAACCAAATCAAGTAGCCTACATAATAATCATATGCGAGTATGCAAAGCTCTGGAATGAGGCCAGAGAAATCTCTCAAATAATGTGCATTCCTTGACGGTGAAAGTAGGAAACTATAAAAAATCTATTATGCATCGGTGGAGTTGTTGATGATGAGATATCTATAGGTGGACTAGATTCCTTTGGAACATTTTACACGTGTGATATCTACCATGCGGGGGAGATGAATGGGAGTGACTGAGACAAGAGCCTGGAATATTATAAGAGAAGAAATGAAAGAATGATCTGTTTCTGATTGAGAAATATGAGAACCAATTTTCAGGACAAATGGGTCCGTCAACTGAAAATCTCAACCCTCCTCTTTCCTACCCAAGCCGTTTGCCTCCACTTGAGTCACACCAGTTGTGTTCGAGAGCAGTAATAAATTCATTTGTTTCTTTCCTTCCAGGAGGTGAAAGAGGGAGTGAGAACGAAGGAGAAAGGAGACGAGTGAAATGAGAAATGGAAATAAATCGGAGGGTGCGAGGAGAGAGAGAATTGAGGAGGGCAGAGTTCAAAGTTTTTGAAGTTAAGTTAAGATGAACAGATTGGAGTTGAACCCTGGAATATGAGATCATTTTCATAAAATAATGTGTAAACCATATGTCACTTTCTCTCTATCCTTTCCAGATCTCTTAAAGTAAAATGGGAACTAGCATTATTACCACCACCTACTCTTATCGCAGAAAGGTCGATCTTTCTTTCACCAAATGCATTCCCCTTTCTTTGATTCTGATATGATCGTCATAAGCTAGAGCTACAGAAAGAAAACTGATGCCGATTGAGGAGATTTTAACAAAAACCGATTAGTAATGAAACAAACTATAGGAGAAAGCTTAATTGTATTTCCTGTCAAAACTTGAAAAAAAACACAAGTTAGGTCAATTAATAATTAATTACCTAATAATTAGTAAATCAAAACAGAATCATCCTTCAAAATAATGAACCACAAAATAATCAAAGTAGAAAAAAGTTAACTAAAAACTAAACCAGAAAACAAAAAATCAAATGTCAAATAAATTAGTCAACAGATACATATTACTTTCTCGCTTCAAAAACTTACTGAGACTCCAACTCTCGCAAATGATACGACTCCGTGGTTCCTCTCAAGTAGAAAGGCGCAGTGCTAAGATCTTCCTTCCACATCTTGTAAGTCCTCAAGTTCTCCGACTTGGGATGCATTGTCAAACAGTTGATTTCATAAAGTTTGTCAAGGAACTTTTGAGCTAGGGACAAAGTGTTCCGTTGAGCGACGGACAGTTGAAAACCCTGCAAGAGAGTTTTCGACTTGTCCACCCAAGACGTCTTCATCTCATCATGGACTGCAAGCATGGCATGGACCTTTTTCAGTGCGGCCTCAATCCGATTCTGCTCCATGAAGATGGTAATCCGAGAGTCCAATGTCCTTGACTTAATAATCGCTTCTTTGAAGTCCTCCGTGAGGCAGAAACAATCTGCAGAGCACTCAAATCCATACGTCCTTGTTAAAATGTCCTTAAACTCCTTGTGTGTATTCAGGACGCTCAAGGGTTTGTCAACTACTATGGTCCAGGGCAATTGGTAGAGAATGCAAATTTCTTCACCTTCTTCAATATCCCTGTCCGCAAAAATAATCTGCCAGAAATAAAGAACACATACACTAACACACGGTAAACATAATAATCAATTAATTATTAAGGGTGGGTAATTAGAAATGCTATACATATATCTTACCCTGACTTGGTGATAAAAATCATAGTACGTAGCAGCATTCGCCTTACAGGAATGATTAAGCCGAGACATCCGCATGAAGAGGAGGGAAGGATCGTTCGGCTCCACTACAATTCTGGCGTTGAATTCAAACTTTTCTTCCAACGTGGCTCCCTCAGGAGCTAAGTCCTTAGTCTTTGGATGATTGAGGGGACTTAACTGTCCTGCTTCCACCATGAGCCGATAGAAGGCCGGAATTGGACGGAGAGCCACAATCCCAAGTCCCTTCCCCTCAATCTGAGTCACCTTCCAGTCCAGGTCCTCCTCACCGCATTTCAGCCCACACCAGTCCTTGTGCCCTTGACCCACCTGGCTGCCGTCATCCTCCTCCTCCACCACCACCACCATCTCATCACCATCCTCATGTTCGAAATGGTGGTGGGAGTGGTGTTTGTGTTTGATCGAGGGCCAGTCTGCTACCTGACACTCTCTGCTGCAGTACGCTCGGCGCTTGCATCCACCACAGAATTGAACCTTGATGGCAGGGACAAAGTCCAGGCAGTAGGCACAGTGTCGGTCTCTCTTGTCCTTCAACTTCTTTGCAGGCGGTTTAGTCTCCACCACCACCACCATATCGACCTCCTCCACCTCCTCCGTGACAGTCTTCCGGTCCTTCTTGTCGCTCTTAACTTCCGCCATCTCCTCCCTCCTCTTGTGTCTAAAAGATAAATTAAGATGAGTCTCCATCCACTTAAAAAACCAAAGGACCTACCTCAACAAGGTAATTAAAGGATACTAATTAATCAAACAACAACTGCCTCTTCCTCTTTTAGTTTTCTGCTCTACTCTGCTCTGCTGATGGTCTGACTTCTCTGTCAATCAATCAAACATAAACTGAAATGGATTTGAAGAAAATGAAGGCGAAGTTTGGAGGGAAATCAAGTCAGCAAAACTAAACCAAAAATCCTTTGTTGGATGAAAAGAAAACCCTCGCTTCGACCATCTCCAATTTATCAGTCCAGTTTGTTTGCATTGGTGGTGGCATTCGCATTAAAATGTGTGTGAGGGACAGTTGATGGTTTGACTGACAGAGCAAGCAACTGACGCCTCCAATGCCAAACATTACCAAAGTGTATGGGAACAAGCAAGCTCCTATTGCTGGGTCCAGACTCCACATGCAGCTAGTGGAACATCCAGACAAGGCAAGGCTACTATTTACTAAAAGGATCATACACGAGAATTGACTTTATGGGGGACAATGAGAATTCCTCTGCTGGGCTCATCAATTTTGTTGAAGCATAGGAAGGATTTGATTTCTCCAATGGTGGTGGCAGCAGTGGTGTTGATCGATGTTGATACTCCACACTCACTTTCCTCAAAAAGAATATTGCCCGGATGGATTAAAAAGCAAAGTGGAAGAAGGAAGCATTCTTCTATGCTGTTTTCTTCTCCTTTCCGAGTCAAACAATGAGAAAAGATGGGTTTGGAATTGGGTTCATGATCTTTCTCCATTTCATCCAGAGTCGTAGCATCCAGACCAAGGCAGACTTTCACCCGAAGCCTCTCTGAGGTCCTGGCCCTCCGCCCCTGAAAAGATAATGCATCCAGTTGTTTCTCTTATTAAAGCGATAAATTCTTTCTAAAAGAGTCAAGAGTTGAGAGAGAGGCGAGTGTTGAAGAAAATAAGAATAACATTTGGTTTGGTTTGGCAATGCCTTCTTCTTTCTTTCTTCCATTGCATGCATGCGGGCTGCCTCAAAAATCATTCCCGGTTTCGGTTTCTTGGTTGTGTAAAATACCCGAAACTTCTCCGCACGTTTATTTCCCTTTTTTACGATCTTTTAGACAATGGAAATGAGAAACAATCTAGTTTACTTTCACCAACACCACTACCACTTCTTTCTCTCGCCTTCGATCCATACTTTTTTTGTGTGAGGTTGAATTGGGAATGAAATAATATCAAATTCGAATTCAGCCTTTGCTTTCCTCATTTTCTTTCATTTCATTTCATTTTTCCTTTCATTTGGCTTCTTGATAAAGTGAAAGTAAAATGGGAAAGCTCATTTCATTTCATTTCATCGCACCTCATCTACCTTGGGTATAACAAGGCCACAATAGCCTCCGTAGGTACATAGGCCCTTGTACAACCAACTTATTGCCCACACCATTCACTATACTATTACATGATCATGTCACAGTCACATAATATTCTATAGGACTGATGATGATGTTGATGCAATACAAAGGTCATGATTCAAAAGCAAGTCTCGTCAATTGTTGAATTTATAGTAGCGCACACGAAAGTTCTGAATGAACATTGCCAATTCTTTCTCTTTTGATCTTCACAGATAATGTTTAAAGTTGGAAGAGGAGGTTTCTCCTTTTCTTTTACGACTGAATGGAAAGATTGGATTGAAAAAGTTTTATTGTGTGGGAGAAATAGGCAACACTTTAGTGAAGGCAGAGTCAAATAACCAGTTTGATATTTTATTCTTTATAGATTCAAATCCTAACGCCATTATTGAATGTTTTATACAAGGGTTGTGACTTATGAATTTAATTCTGCTCGTCAGTGTCTTTCCTAAAGTGGCTGAAGAAACTATTTGGGAAATATTCTATGCACAGAAGAGTTGTCTTGCTTTACTGTTGTTTCTGGCATCGAATTTACCAGATTGTCGGAATGTAACGAGATGGAGAGGATGAGACGAAGATGGTGGTGGAATGTAATTAAGGAGAAACATTTAGAGTAGCTTTTCCAAACGTTATATTCCCTCTTCTTCACCCCTCGTTATTGCTGCAGATGCCCAACAACTACTTTCCTTGGGGTCCCCACCAAACTGATTCTGATGATGGTAAAAGTTTGCTCTCCTTCAAGCAAACCATAGTTGGACAGGGGTAAGGAGAAAGCTCAGAGAGGAACTGTCAATTGTCAAGAGTTATGTAAGAAGTGGGAGAAATATGGAATGGGAGTTTTCATCAGTTTAGTTTAGCTACTTTATAGATTGGATTAGAGAAAACTGGTAGTGGAGAAAGACAAGTCAAGCAGCAAGCAACCTGTAACCTAAAAGTCTTTTCCGCTACTATGAGGCTTACCATAACCTCTACTTTTTCCACACCATCAAACATCCCAGCATAGGTCATCAATTTAATTTGGTAATGAGATGAGATGGGGTAGAAAAAGACAAAGAAACCAACGCACAACAAAAACAAATTCTGTTGCCAAGGCATTAAAGAATGTTGAGGAAGTTCACCTCCCTTGCTTGTCTGATTCCAACCACACTTACACTTCACCCAGTAATATTTCTACCGGCCAAATGAAGGCATCAACTCCGCCGATAAATATGGAAGAAGGTCGACCTCAACTACTGAAATACCCTTTGGGGTGCTGCCTTGGGATAAAACTACGAAGTGGAGCAATGCTTTTGGCTGTTTGTTCAATCGTAAGCACTTAATCTTCTAAAAAGTAAGTCTAACAATGTCAATCTGTACCCTAGGTCAAGAATATTATAGCAGCCGTCCATCTTGCTTGCATTGGGCCCGATGATTGGGATTTCGATAAGCTTTACGATGGCTTTGTCCCTAATGGAGAAGGAGGTGAGACAAAATTGTTATGTCCTAAGATTGAACTTCAAGCCCTGTTCTGTAGAGGATCGATTGACCCCTCTCGTTTTCTTCTACCTCTTTGCCATTCTCCTGATCCTCCTCGACTCATCAATGACTTTGCGACTTTTTTGGGGAGCGTTCCTGGTAATTTTTCTTTTATTTGAAAGAAGGCATAATTTATAATACGCGTTTCATTTTATTTGTAGAAGTCTCACGAACTCATCACACATTGGATCCGATACTCAGCCGTCCTGCTCGTCTTTGTTGTTGTCCACTTCGTCGCTGCAGTCATCAGCATGGCACTCGAGGATACTGAAGCAACTGGAGGGAAATGGCGCATGTGGGGTGTTTTGATGACAATTGGAAGAAAGGTCTTCCTCGTGGACGCATTTCTACTTGGCTTCTACTTCTACGGACTTCTCTTGACCCTCAATTTGGCCAACGAGTTGGGAACTCGAACACTTTCTGAAATTCGAAGAGGAGATTCTACTCAGGGACTTGTGGTGGATTCAGACGACGCAAGTGGTTCACGGAAGCCTTACAATCTAATCTAAGTTGATTTTGAACGACAATACACAACATGCTCTATATTCATAAGGAAAAATTATTGTAAATTGCTTGAAATGTCGGAATTATGATTGTTTTTATTTTGAAAAAAAGATGGAATTACAATAAAAGAAAGTCAACGGTCTCAGGAAAATGTGGTAGTGTTTCCCTCTCCCCACAGCATCAGGGTTTGGTTAAAAGCAAGAGTAAGTGCAGTGGGAATGAGTGAAAGTGAAAGTGGGATGCATAGAAAGGATCAAAGCAAAGAGAAAGGGAGTAAAGGAGCTCATTAGCAAACATTAAGCAATTAACAAATATTGTAATTAAAGCCTCCTACGTTCTAGTATGCCGAATATGAATAGGGCATTCACAATCCACAGTCACCCTTTCTCATCGGAACACGGACATGCCCAGTACGCATGTTTGCGTTGTTCAGGTAGACAAAAATTGTAGGAAATTCAGTTCATTGTGAAAAGACAAAGTTGGAAGGCAGGCAAGCTGCTCCTGTTTGTTTCATTAATTATTATTATTTTCGTTAAACTTCATTACGTAGAGTTTGATAGACTTTTACTCAATCCCCCCATGCTTCCATCCAATCGACCAAAAACTAAAGGGAGTATGTATGCTTACTTTCTCCATATACCGTTTGTAGCCCAATCCTTATATCTTCTTCCATCCTCTCCCTCTTTACATTGTCTTTCGCTAAACAAGAATAAAAGGGGCTCTAATTAATTTGTCCCGTTAAGACGCAAAGGCATGGGTTTTTGTGCCCCTCCTGCCTCTACGGTGTGGGATTTTCTTCCAAACTCTTGAGACTACGAGGAGGTCTTGTGAGACAGAAGTAATCAGTAGTTTCATTTCCATCAGGGCAGAATATCCATGCAGTTCATGTTCACCTAAGAAGGTTGAGCACCTTATCACAAACTGAGTCCGTGAAGGATCCCCCCATCGTCGTCAAGTAGGCACAGGGAGATTTCTTGGTCCATCTCTCTCCAGCCATGAATATTCATGACCTGTGAATCGGAGAAGGGATTAGTTGTTCTGTTCTTGCGTACATTCATTCCGCTCTAAGAACTTGGAATCAGAAATTTGGAAATGCTCATTTAGCTCAAAGAAGAAGAAGAAGAAGAGTGATGAAGTAAAATGAGAGTGATGTAAAGTGCTCTCTCTCACTCTCTCTTTCAGTCATTTACTTTCCTTTCATTTTCTCCTTCCTCCCTCTCTCTCTTTCTCATCACCATCATCATCCCCATTGCCCCTGCCACCAATGGACTGTTTAAAGTAGCACAACGGAATCCAACCTAGCGTAAAATCTCCTTATCGTTGTAATAAGGTGAATCTTTCAGTGGGTGAATCCGTCCAGATGGTTTTTACTTGCTTAACTGAAAATTACTAAATGAAGTCAGAGCATTTGTTTAATACAGGAACGAGTCATAATAACGAAGGAAAAGTAAAGAGTCGTTCAAGAGTTCTTACAATTCAGCTTGATCCGACATAATGATTTTAACGTCTTTGATTAGAGATGATGAAATAAATGAACGAAAGGGAAGGAAACGGTAAAATCAAACGGGAGAAGAATCAGAGAGAAAGGAAAGACGGATTTGCAAAACCCATCACATGGAATAGACAAGACTTTCATGCCAGCATAATTTTTTTTACTTTGGCAGTCTTAGAATAAACTTTAATCACTCTAATAATGTTTACCATTCCTACAGAATATTAGGACAGTAGAATAAAATGTGGGGTCATTGGGAACAGGGGAGGAAACAAGAATAGAACGACCATAATGACAGAAGAATGCACGCAGCAGGTAATAAATGTGATCAAAGCCTTTGTGTAGTATAGCCGATGGAGAAAGTAGTTACCATTGCTGGATATAAACTGTGTACTGGTGTCACCTTTGGTGTTGTAGTATTTACAAGACACCCTATCATGTAACCCACCCGTGGACAGAAAAGGAAAGGAAGTGCAATAACAAAGCAAATTATCCCAGGGAATATATAGATAGAATGCTCCTCAACTTTGAAAGTAAACTGTATCATCAAAATAACATGATACAATCTTGGTGACAGGACAGTGCGTTGTCATCAGAGCTGATGTCAGTCAGGTTGGGGGAGTGATACTGGAGAGGGAAGGAAGGAACACTATTAGGAATGGATTATATATTGAATTGTATGACTCTTCGTTGTACCATTGTTCCAGGCTTCATTGCAACTGGTTTTTAACGAGGAGACAATGACTGACTGGAGTGTGAGAGAAAGACTCTCCTTTCCACTTTCTCCCCTTCTTTCTCCCTTCTCTCACAAATGTGGACTATGGACAAACTGAAACATGCTGCTCCTTCCTCCCATTCCATGTAGAACATGGAAGTGAGAAGGAGGTGATAATGAGGGAAAATAAATCAACAACAAACTAACTAAACTAAACTTCCTCTTCTAATGTGCTGGTAAATCGCACCATCATCGTCATCATCATCAACGACGAATATAAAATTTCGAATGAGAGACCCCACAATGCCTCTCGGATGTACGCTATCTTGACTGTCACCTTTTATTCCCATTCAAACTTTTGCTTTTTTCAATTTTTATGCTAATTTTTCCATTATTTTTAGGAACGACTTAAATGAATTTTGTGAAAGAAAGAGAAACGTTGAATTTGAATGCAACCCCTTTCCAGTGGGAATGAATGAATGAAAGAGACTAAAATAATGGGATGGGGAACTTTTAATTTCCGACTGCTACCTACGCCCTATGATTTGATTTCATTATCTCCTTTTAATTTTCGTTTTACAGACTTTTCTTTGTGATATTGTCTTCCAATCCTAGTATTTTTAACGTTCACTGAGAATGTCCCATAAGAAGAAAAAAGTCACATGGTGGGGTGGGTGGGTATAAATGAAATTCGGAATTTCCTAAAGGAGTAAAGGCGACGACGACAACGGAATGAATGAGTAAGTGAGTGACATTCACATTTCATTTTGTATTGTTGTCCTGCTTTCTTTTTCCTCTTGATGACGATGGTGTATAAGAAAAGACGAGAGAGGAGGAGAAAGGCTAATCTACATGCATTAACTTAACTTGACTGAGTTTTTATACGTGAACTTCCCCTTCCTTCCTTTCTCTCCTTGTATTTTTCTTTTTTTCTTAACTACAAGCTGTAAACTTAAAGCAGAAGGAGAGAGACAGAGAGAAAGGTTAAGTTAAGCTAAGCTACTTTACTACTCGGCTGATGATGACGATGATGCCAAGTTAAATGGTGACTGACTGCTTAAAAATGAGCTCATGTCACGGAACGGAAACAGACCCTCTACTTCTTTTAATACTTCTTACACGCAGTCTGCTGGAAGGAGGAAGAAGGAGACAGTCACTTTTGACATGTTGTAAAGTTGTAAAAAGACCCCAGTGAATTTTTACTTTAACTTCCTTTTCTCCTTTCTTGAACCACTCAACCCCAACCCCACTCTCAATCCCAATTTAAGCCACTTACTTTCACTTCTTTTAAAAATCCCAAATGTAAAAAAAGAAGGAAAGTGAATGTAAAATGAGTTGCCTTTGCTTAATACTTTATCTGCTTACTTTCTCTTATGTCATCCAGAAATTGAGTTAGTTGGATTGAGGCGAGAGAGTCAAAGTTGACAACATTTTTTATTGCTTTATTGCCCATCATCACAACTACGCTTATTAGGCATGAGAAGGCTCAGGATCATCAGGAATTATGTAAAACAGGTCTCAGAAGATAAACTGTCATTCATCAAATGCGTGCATGAAATTGGAGGTTAAATCGTGATACAGAGCAAAAATAAGTTGAGTCATGTCACCAAAAAGTAATCCCCGATAAAGAAAAAGAAAGTTCGCTTGTCATCATTCAACCCAGAGTAAACTTTATTCAGCATATCACGAACAGTGTGGCGATGGTTCACTTCGATGTTAAGATTGTATTAATGTGTGACTGATTATAGAAACGATATTTTTTAAATAAGAATTACAACTGTGATGCAGCAAGTTCTACGCTGTTCTTAAAAATTCGTCAATTAATAGGGTCTCCAAACCTCTAAAGATTTGTTGGACCTGTCTATCTTACTCTTCTTCTGAGGTGGTGGACTAACAGTCGAAGAAGAATCTCGACTACTGTTGTGAGAGGAAATCCTACTCAAACTGAGATGATGGTGGTTAGTATGATGATGATTATCGTTATGGTCCTTTCCTCTTGAGAAGATTGAAAATCCAGAACCAACAACTTTCCCATTCGAAGAAGGAAGAAGCGGAGGACTTCTACTCCTGCTTTTACTTTTACTTCTACTTCTACTACGACTCCGGCTTCGACTTGGACTTCTGCTACCTCTCCGTCGTAAATCATCCATCAAATGCCTCTTTCGTTCAGAGCTTCCTCCCAGTATTGCAGCTATTGAGATTCCTCCTTGGGGCTGGGGTAAGATGAGACTGCTGCCACTCTTGACAAGGCTGCCATTATCGTGAGATGGGTTATCCAGGCTTGAGACTGAGGGAGGAGGACTGGGTGACCTGCTGTTAGTGGTGGCTAAACTGCTATTGCTTAATGCCCTATGATGATGTTGGAGTTGCTGGTGTTGTTGATGGAGTTTAGTCATGACGTTGTGAATCTCCGAAGTCATCCATGCATTGTTACATAAATGAGAATAAAGTAAAGGATGTGGTAAAAGTGTGCCAGGGGGACCCATTCCCATGTTCAAATTAGCGAGACTGGGAAATCCAGCCACCGCAGCAGCTCCAGCCCAAATCGGATGCTTCAATCCAGCCAAATCAAGCGTGGACATTAAGGAATCGGCCAGCGCACCTGCAACACAACACACATATAATCTCTAATTTATTAAGAAACAACTCAATTAAATAAGGTCTAACCCGTGGGTCTAAATCCAACTGGATTTGGTGAGGGGGGGATTCCATGAGGTTGCCCATGCCCTGACGGATGTGGCGAAGACCTGACGTCTTTGTGACTGTCATTTTGATGGTGATTTTTCAAAGGGCTTTTTATCTGAGGAGAAACGGAGCGACACGACGACAATCTTTTCGAGTTGTTGGCATTGTTGTTGTTATTATTGTTATTGTTTAATAATGCGTTCACGCCACTATTGCCACCACTGTTTGCATTATTGTTGCTGCTGCTGTTTGAGATTGACGTTGGCGTATGATTTAGCACAGCATGGTTCAGGTTGGGTGGACCAGGTTCGTTGTGGTGGGGGTGGGGTGGAGAATGTTGATTCATGTGAGGAAGGAGGGGGGATGAAAGAGAGGGAGGAGGATGGCCTCCAAGATACGGGGGGTAGCCACTCCCTGGACCACCAGCCGCAGCAGCAGCACGAAGGGCCAAGGGCCAGTCATGGGGACTCAACCCTGTGGAAAAGACAAATTGACAAAAACATGCTGAGTTAAATGGGGCTGCAACCCTCTATTCAGTATAAACTTGTTAGAACTCAATCATCGTTAGATTCGCCAAAAACTGGCTTTGGCAATAATAATGCAAACATTGTGAAAATTATAATCTGATCATTCATCTTATCTTTCTGCTCTGATTTTTGTTTTCTTGGTCGAATCTTTTGTTGCATCGGTATGGAATTTGGCATGCCACTGCCACTAATAAACTATGGTTTATTGTTAAATTTTGCATTGCTTTGGCATTTTATCTGCATTTGCCTGCAGTGCGATAAGTAAAGCGAATCTTTTGTAAAGTTTAAAACAGAACGCCATGCCTGCCTGTCTACATTGAAGTGTGAAATCCGATTCGACTGCTTGACTTTTTGGTGTAAAAATAAAGTTAATTTTTTTAAAGAACGGGAAGAAATATAATTCAGTTGGAAAATGAATGACTTGGGCAAGTCTTTTTTAAAGCAATTTTCACTTTTGTGTATCAACACCACAGTGGTTTGCTAGGAATGGGATTGGGATGACCCTTTGTTCACAACACATATTGCTTCAGGTGACGCGTATATTTTCCATGCAGTGTGACAGACAAGTCATTTATGGAGGAATGGAGATTTGCAATTTTATTTCAAATTCTGAGACAATTACTTGAGACGAGAGAGCTACCATGATTTGACTGCTTTGATATTGGGCAGCCACCGTGTACCTCTGAATACCTGTCACTCGGTGGTGGCCCTTCCGGCCCTTTGTCTACCTTTCTCAAACATTCATGTTCTCACGTTGGTATACGCAATTCAATCCAATGTGGAATGAAAACCAGGCAGGTTTTGTAAATAAAAGGGGGTGGTAAATTGTGTTCAAGGTGCTGAATTTAATGAGCCGACAACCACAGCTGCTGCACACGCTATTGTCTAATGCATTTTTACTAGAATTTTTTGGTTAAGAATGTTCATCATACGAGCATTGGTCAATTTCACTTTCAAACAAGCACACTTAAATCTGTAATCCAAATAAACACTTACCCAATGGCAGCTTAAAATCTGGAGGTCGAAGGGGATCCAGATGAAAGTTAGGAGGGAGGAGTGGCCGTGGTCCAAAACCGAATGGAGGAAACGGCCCGGGATGACCTATAAAGGAGTCTGAAACCCTTAGCTGGATCTTTCATGTCATAACTAAAAGTTGCTCAAGCTATTAACTAATTGAGGGGATTATTATGCAATCCCTTGAAAGGAACGCTTGAAAGGACAATATAAGAATATGAACTGTATGAAGAATGTTGTTTCTGCTGCTTGACTAAAACGAGTTTAGTTGACAAAGCAAATCCAAGAATATTTTACGAGGGTCATAAACCGAAATCAAGTCAAAGCGGAGAAAGTCAGTCCCGTCCTATTATTGAGTGAGCGACATCGTCCCCTGTGCTTTATGACGTCTTATACTACTTATGTACAACTTCTCATCGTCCTTTATTCATGAATGGAAGGAAGAAAGTTAAGTTAGTTAGCCGTGCAATGATCTACTTTTCCTCGTAAACAGCATCATGACCAAGTCGGTGGCCAGGTCGTAAAAACGGGCTCTTAAAAGGCGAAAAGCTATTCAAGTGAAACGTCAACGTCAATTTTAAATTAATGGCAAAAGTGCTTCAACTTAAAGCAAGGGTTGGAATATGACGCTTTCACTTTTCCGGTCTACTCTAAATACAAAGAACAATTTTCCGCATTTCAGCAAGTAAACTTTCTTTTAAAAAAACAGAGTCCGTCATAAGAAGAAGGAAAGCTTCTCGTGGTCCAGTGGTGTGGTTGTAAAATGGAGAGGGAAAAACTAATAAAAATGAGACTGTCAATAGAATTCAGAATGAATGTGTGGAAAACAGGAAGAAATCAAATCGGCAATCAACTCCCTATACTTGTACAGTTTCGAGGTCACGAAAAATTGTAGAAGCCAAGGAAAAAGAGAAAGTTTTACACTCCTCTCTATCTCCTAATTCACCTAAATATGAAACCTATTCTACCCTATACGTTTCGTCATGTCCTCTTCCTCCTGAGCCCTGGGTGAAAGAAAGCTACGACGAGTGAAATACATGTGTGAAATCCTAACTTTGTCTCTTCTAAAACGGGAAGACTGAAAAAGGATGCTTCTAAGGTTTAACTTTAAGAGGGTTGGTAAGTAAGTCTTTGTCCGCTTTTATGAGGTTAATCCAGAGGTTACCCTCTTGGGTTGTTTCCCATCAATTTTACTACTGGCTCGTGGCCCATAAAATAAGATAAAATAAAATCCCTTCACAAAAGACACCGAGATCCATTGAATTGGCACAACATATAAACTTTTTTACTTTGGCTTATGACTTTTGAACATTGCAGTGGAATGACTAAAAATGTTTCAGGTCAGGTCTAATACTATTGCCGTCTTAGAAGCACGATTAGTCTTGTCAAGTAGGGGGCACGCTGAGACAAGTGATAATGCTAAAAGAGCATAATTATATACTTACGAGATTTGGATCGTGGCTCTCTAGGTCCATCCACAGTCACCTTGATAGCTTTGTTGTAAGTGGTCACTTGAACTGGAGAGCAACCGACGGTGATTGTCAACGTGAAACTTTTCCCTATTTTGTAAAAAGGAGAAAGTTGGCGAAGGAATAAATAAAAAAGTTGACTAATATGAAAGACTCGGACATAATTACACTTGATTCAATACAATAATAGAAACTGCACTTACACTTACCACGACCAGAACGTCCAACAAATCTGAGGTCGTTGAATTTTGCCATTTGATTTTTCATTATGGCTGTAGCATTTCTCAACTCCCCACAAAAGTTCTCATCATTCCCTGCCCTCACAGTTACAAGTGTTCCGTCCAGCACTTCGTTTAGGCAAATCACCTACACACAAAGTTTTTAAATGTCGTAGTCCATTTTACTGATCAAGAGAAAAGAGTACCTTGAAAGCAATTGGTAACGTTTTATTTGATCTCCAATGAGAAGGAAGAACTGTGCAAATGAGATTTGGGCTCCCTGTTCGTACCATCTCTCCCCCTGGAGCTTCAGCTATCATATCATTCAGCAGACGCTCTGTCATGATCTGCGTGTACAAAAGTTAAAGTTTCATTTCTTCGGTATTGTGTGTAAAAATAGAGACATTGTTCATGAAAATCGCAAGTTTTGAAACGGTTCAAAAGGGAGGGTGTCTCATTTCGTTCCATTGTGTTTGAGTACATACTTATTGATTGATGGATGAGGATGGATATGATCACGACCAAGACCCCAGTTAACCCCTCTTTTGCTTCTATTTACTTGCCCCATTTCATTCCCCTTCGCACTACTTATTTTCCCCAGCAGCATTTGCTGGTTCACTGCATTGCAATACAAAATAAAATCGCCCGCTTTTGTTAGTGTTTGACGGAACGGTAGCAGCAGGTCAAAGGAATCGGAAAGAGAAAGGGGGAACTGGAAAGCGTGATACCGGATTTATATTTACATCAAAGTGATGACTATACATTGTGTGCATGTGTGTATGGATGACGATATGGTTGATTTCAGAGAGAAAGGAGGAGATGATGCAGATGTAGAGAGCATCATACATGATAATGAGGAGGTATTGGAAAGTGGGTGAGTATGAACAAATGTGCTCCATTGAAGTTTGATTAAACAATATATCTCTAATATTTCCGTACTCTTCTTTCTTTCACCTAGCCTACTATACATGATACTTTCCCCTCCCCTCTTCTGGTAATTTTACTTTATGTGAACTGATGACCGTTCAAATTATACATGAAATATGTGCATGTCAAATTGCTCAATGACATCACCCCCATAATTGAGAATGACAATGAGTTTATGCCAACTGTAAATTAGTCTCATTTGATTTGTCATGTGTCATGCGACCCCAGCAATAATGAATAGTAATAATAACCGATTTAATAATGAGCATAGAATGAAGAGACATTTTTATTTTCAGATATCTCATATGAAATTCCTCTCATTTTCATTAAAATGACAATCGTTCTTACCGGTGGCAGAGGGAAAGGGAAAAATGTTGTATTCCCGACTCCGACCATTTTGTTTAATTTTTATATACGAACAATAACTTGAGTCAGCGAATAACTTTCTCTGTGCTCAATCGATGAAGGGTAAACACGTTTGCTTAATTAACACTCCGAACTTAATCGACAAACGTCTCTAACCAAAGAGCACTTCAATAAGAGTGATTTTGTGTCTCAAAGAAAGTTCCACCACCTCACTTTAACGTTGTTGAAATGTTGAGACGCAGAATTGTATCAAGTTGCCTCACTTTCACGAAAGGAAGTAAATTGGTGGGGGGCCAATTACTGTAACTTTTATAACCATCAACTCAGAATTAGAAAACACATAAATATGACAGTATTTAAGTGAGAACAAACGTATTTTGTAGTGTCTCAATTTGCCTCAATCAACCAGTCTCAATTTCCCAGCCCCATTTCTTTTATGAAAAACGATGAAATTGACTGATTAAACTTCCCGACCGAGAAGGATAATTGATGACTGTAAAGTTTAATAGTCCCGTTATGAAAATTAGTAAATTGTTAATCTGTGCTTGGATAAGTAGTGGGAGTTTTTTAATAAAGTGTAAGTTGAGCCCGTAGTGGTGATTCTGTCTCATGTGGTGGAGTTGAGGTTTGTGCCAGAACTGAAAAAGACAGATTTTGGTTTGGTTTTTCTTGCCTTCTGTTGGGATGTGGTTACGCGAAGGAGGGATTGTATATAGGGTGGTTTAGTATGGTTTGGAAAAAAAGAAAAAAGCCACCCTCTCATGAAACTTTCCCCCAAACCACCCCAACACCATCGTCGTCACATAGCGTTTCAAGCCAAGCCAAGCCACCAACCATAGACCATACATTCTCCTCTCGTAAGTAACATAACAGAGCAGAACATAAAGTAAGTTGGGTAGCCGGCATGGTATAGCGGTCGATGTGGCTTCCCAAAACTTAACCGACTTTTCGTATCTTCATCATCATCATCTTCTTCCTTATGGGACATCAACGAAACGAACTAAACCAGTGAGCAACCAACCAACACCTAACCCATCAAGTGGAGTAGCAAGGAAAGGAGAAAGCGGCCAACTTTCTCCAACCCAAAACCTCTTGCCCATCCTCTCCTCTTTCTTTCCCTCTTTACCATGGCTTTACTTTTATTTTGACTTTTTTTGAATGCCAAATCTGAATTAGACCTCAATATTTTGTACCATTGTATCAATCAGTTTAGTTGAACTTCTCATTATTTGTAAAAAAAAACAAGAGTTTATGAACCAAAAAAAAGAAAAGTGTATATGACGAGAAGTGAAAGTGGTGGAGAAAGTTGTTACCCGCTACGCCACGACGGTGGTGATGGTTGGCGTGCCGGGAGATAAAAGAGGTGTGCGGGGTAGTTTTTGGCTTGCCGATATTGGGCATTCGGTGGCTCTCTCAGCGGCTGAAGTCTGGTTTGAGGAGGAGCATGGGAGTTTCGGAAATCTTCGCCACCTCACAAGAAACCTTGCTCTTGGTTTCCTCGTCCCACCAATCCGTGGTAACATTTGAGGCTGTACCACTAGACCAGAAATTCTTCAACGTTCTTCTATGCATTTCTCCGGCGAAAGAGGAAAAAGAGAGAAAGAGAGAACGTGGAATGAGTGGGAGCATAAAGAAGAAGGAACGTACGGGTATTTTCAGAAGAACCCAGTACCAGTTCCTCGTACATCAACCTAACCTAATATTCTGTTTCTTGTTTATCCTTTCCTTTTTCTAAATACCATAGGGCCTAAGTACTTTTTCGTGATCATTGACTCTTTGACCGTGGGATGCCTCACTTTCCTAAGCTAATGTCTTTCCAACTAGATCCACTCTGAATGACTACTTATGCAAATGGTCTTTGTATCCTACAAAGTAAACCAATATATTTACAGTCCCTGATGAACAATTCGTTTATAGCTTTGCTCTATTTAAATATCTAATTCTAAAATAGAAAACTATTCTGATTATAGCGTAACATTAACTTAAGAGACATTTGACCCTTTATAGTTGGTTGATGAAGTTTACACTGAACAAGTCCAATTAAAATTGACAGATCATCTGAAATAGGAGCGTTGATTATTTTAATAAGGAAGTGCCGCATTGCCAAAGGTTTTGAAACAGAAACGAAACAAGATATCTTTAAATTCTCACAAAACAAAGTGTAGAAAGTAATGTGTATTCATTACAGTTTTAAGAGAAGAGAGAATAAGTGAATAAAGAGAGATGTGATGCGTGGGTCGCAAAAGGCATGAGGAGAATTTAGAAGAGTGTGGAGAAAGTTAAAGTTGAGGCGTCACAATTCACAGGAGGGAAAGGAAAGGAAGAAGATCATTTTGAAGTGAGAGAAGAGAGGAGTGATGAGATGAGAGCAAAAGTCAAGCAAAGGCTGGTTGGTGACACATGTTTAGAAATTTGATTTCATCAGGAACCTAAAGTAAAGATCAGAACAGCAGAGAACAGTAGCAAAAAGGTGTCTGCTTTTGAAGTTTCAAGTTGTCCAAATTTCATTATCCTCCTCTCATCGTCCCCCCATCAGAGGAAAACAAACTCGACGACAACACCACTCATCCACACCTTCTCTATCCATCCAAAAACATTCTCCTCATTCAACGAGAAATCAAGTGGGGCGAAATGACACTTTTTTTTAAAAACTCTCGTCTTGATGGTGTGAAATAAAACTGATAAAGCATAATTCTATACACGGTCCCATTCTTGTTCAAACTGTTTTATTTTTCCCCTTTCAAGAACGCGACATGTAACTTCAAAATCATTCACCCACTCACTCTTTGTGACATTTGATACTCTTGATGTCAAATACAGTCAAGACAAGTTACAAGTTGGAGTTACATGGTGTGAAGTGGAAATTATTGCCTTCCTTCCGTTTCACTCTTTTACACAAATACAAGGATGCTTTACGTCGCTTTGCAGTGTAACTTGTTAAAAGGAACATTGTCGTTTTGTCAGGCCGTCTATTAATTTTCTTTGCTTTTTTAATTCTTTAGCACTCTACTTTCCTTTGGAGCAGAGCGAGATTGCAGTTCCCTGTCTAATGCAATTCACAATGACCACTCTACGTGTGTACTTTTGTGAGGATAAGGATAAGATTTGTAGAGGCCGAAAGAAAGCCTCTCTCTTGCCATGTTTTCTTCACGGTCCAAATTTAAAATTTAAAGCAGAAAGTTATGGAGTACCGCACCAACCAACCCACGACGGTTGCTTGCAATGCAACATCAAACATTATTTTTGTGCAGCGAAATGTGGAGAGAGAGAGACATTCTTTTTCTTCCTGAATATTTTATAAGGTGATTGTACATTCACTTTTTACTTTATTCTTTCAGATTTATGCCGCACTTTTACTATATATTATTCACTACTGTTTCCTTCCTGTTTCCTCTCGCTCTCTTAAAAAATGAATGAATTGGAAATGTGCTACAATTTTGGTGTAGCTGGCTAACTTAGGGACAGGGTTTAAAGTCTCTCCTTACCCTTAACCTGATGGTCGAAATGACTGTTAATTGATGTCATCAACGGTACCAACATCTTTCATAAGCTAACATTTCAATGTGAAGGATGACACGGAAGTGAGTGGGTAAATATTGTAGGAAATAGAAACAAGAATCTATGCATGCATGATGCATTTATTCAACGTCCTCAGGGGAGCACTTTTGCTTTTACTCCGTCATCATACAATGGAAAACAATTCGTTGCACACAATGAAAGCAAAAATGAAGGGGGAAATAAAAGGAGGATTGAATTTCACTTTATCTGTTATGTGTATCTGTCTGTCATATTCGTTGGCTGTATGTAACAATAGTGTACATGTCAAAGATTCATTAGTTACAGCATCAAACGAGGATGGATGAGAGGGAGGGAATAATTTTGTACCTGCCTGGGTTCTAAACGGTTGGATGAACATCACTAATATGTAATACTCGTCTGCTTGTTAGAAACTTGTTCAGGGAAGAAATCATTATCGATCGGTAATATGGTATCGTATTCTGACACTCATTTGCTAGCTGGTAAAAGTGCCTAATTAGTTCAAGAAAGATGATAGAGCGAAACTCATTACGTTGACTGACACGCTACGAGGTGTGGCTGGCAGTAGGTTCCTATAACTTCCTGTTTCTAGGCTTGAAATTCAATTCTTGCACGAGCTGGAGAAAGCAAAGGAAGGCAAGCAGGTAGCTCTCCAAACCCGTCTCATCTTTCCTAAAATGACGAGCTGAGTTGATGATTTGGGATGAGATGGAATTCTATTGGATAAGAAGTGATTTGATTTGGCTCTTGAAGTCAAGTCACTTTCCATTCAATTTCGTCATTTCAATCCTCTCTCTCCCTCCTGTCGTGAAGAAAGTCGAAATCTACTTCACCGTGTAGAGGATATGTAGACAGTGTCAGGATTGAGTAAATGTGATGTGATGTAATGAAAACGTGTATTGTATTATTGTCGTAATGGGAGGAGGTAGGGTGTGAGGTGATCCTCAAAGTGTCAATAAAAAGAGGGAATGAACACTTATGGCAAAATCAAATGGGCAATTTCACTCCTGAATTCGGATTTATTTCTCCATCTCCTCTCTTCCTCGAAACAATTCTCTTCACAATTATTATACACACTCCAAGCCTCCATCACACACCTTTCCCTGCTTCTTCAAGTTTCAATGAAAATGGGAAAAATTCAAGGGGAATAGCCAATTCCATCCATAAAGGAAAAAAGGGATGGCTATGGAATTGCCAATTTACGTTCCGAAAGATAACTTCGATCCTACGTTGAAAGAGTTAAGTTTGCATCCTAAGACAAGAGGGAATGCAGAGGAATTGGAAAATGACGATGGCACCTTCGTTCTCAATTCCCCAGGATGCCATTTTCATGTCAGATCAAATGCTCTATAAGAACTGACATCTTCAATTCCTATACATACAATCCCACGTAAGCATGAAAACTTTTAATTGCCGTAAGAAGTTAGGCCATGTCGAATCTGTTCCCAACATGTCGAGGGCGTTGGAACGTTATGTAAATTGATTTCTTTTCAAAAACAGACTTTGCATGATTTTGTGATGGCAATGTTGTACATTACAAGCTGTCTGCCCTTTGTTTACAGAAGCAAATCGGGATGTTTCAAGTGAAGAAATCTCGTGGGGTTTCCTCTTTCCACGCCATTGTTGTGTTCTGCTTGCTTTCTCCTAAAAAATTCATAACAAGATGGATGAGTTGAGCATTTCCTATCCACCATACCACTCTTTTATTCACTTGTTTGCATTTGTTCAACACTTTTCTCTGACTGACTGAGTTCCTTGGGTCCGTGTGATGCAATGTGGGGTCCTCCTCCTCAGTCGGCGATGTGATAATGCAACCGGAAGATGCAGTCAAGTCACCCTATTTTTATTCGTCTATTTGCTAAACACACAAATATTTGAATAGATCCATTCGTGTTCAAATTCTTACTAATACTACTCCCAGTGTGCACTATTTTACTGGGACCAGTCTCTTTTGACTTGTATAGAAGTTCGATATGGCGATGACATTTGTAACACTGTGTTTTTGTGAAGGGCAGGGCGCCCAAAGACTCTTCAATGCTTTAGCTGCTGTTTCTCGGCATTAATAACGCACCTGATGAGATGGTATGCTAATAACAGCAAGGTTTTAACAAGTTCACTGGCCAAAAGCGTATTGTCATACCTAATATGTCCTAATTCACTAGTCTTAGTCAACTTGTGGTCACTTTTAAAAGGTCCCATCCGATTTACAGTCGACTATAGCCTTTCACATCCTACAATTATCTGATAACTCATTTAGGATTCTCGTTACAAGTAGGAACAAATTAATTCTCAATGACTTCATGTAAAAGAATCGGCTACAATTAACTTTTTATCATTTCTCTTTGTTCTTAATGTTAACAGTCAATATCACAAGAGTTACCAAACAGTTCATCCACTAAAGCGTCTAAAATATCTACAAAAAACAGAAAAATATAATCTCTGTTTATCCTTAAGTTATTTAGCAGTTTGTCGACATCTATCATTTGACTTGATAAAATGCTTAGAAAATGCAATAGTAATTTATGTAGCGCAGATTCAGACTCCGATGATGAGAATTTTGAAAATGACGAATTAAAACAATTAGGTCCTGTCGATTTACTGCTTTCCCCACTTGTTTCGCTATTCACTGTAGTAGTTTCCTTGTCCTTGTCCTTGTCCTCATTCTTATGGCGATATGGAATGTCTTTGTTGATCGTTGAATCTGTATCACTGGCATTAAAATTATCGTTGAAGGCGTCCGTAATCAGGTCCACGCAATACACAAATAAGTCTAATGTCAGAAATTCATGTAACAATTCTTCTAATTTCAATTGGAACGCAGGATCTACGTAAGGCTGCAGGAACTCGAACCAACTGGATATGATTGGGACAGTCCAACTTTTTCCAGAAGAGGCTGATAAAACTAATATAAAACAAAAATTGAATAATCTTTGAGGTCACAAGTATTGTTACTGACTTACTTTGTGATAAGACTTCTAAAACATTGCAATGAGCAGCGTTGATATTAATTCTACTGGTAACTTCGGTATCCGCCCAAAACATGTAGGACTTTGGTTCCACTCCACGTCTGTTTCGTGTTGGACTTCCTTCTACGCTTTTACTACTTCCAATAGACGAGTCAGAAGCATTGATAGTGACAGGTTTTTGTGAACTTGCAGCTTTCAAAAATTTCGCAACAAAATCTTCTAAGGGGGGTTTGCGACGAAAAATTGAATCGGCCTCAGTCTCCAACGAAGACAAAGTTGAACTACTTCCAAACCCCGACATGGATGCTGTTGAATTATAATCCACTTCGGAGTTCTGGACGTAGTAAAGGGGAAGGCCCTCAACGACGCCGTCATTTCGAAGAATATCACTCAAAGCTTGATTACTTTTGCTTCCATAAGACGATGACCGGGTGTGGCCCTTCCCTCCGCGTCTAAGCAAAGAAAATGGATATATATTTTTTCAAACCCTATTTGATATACTGATTTTTTAATTAATTACTTACCTATTCAGGCTAGGTGATGCTTCGGTCACAACATCGGTACCTTGATCAACACGACTTAGCCCCATACTTTCATGAAAATAGTTTGAACGGCAGAATCCAGTCAGGTATTCCACTTCTAATATTCTTCGGCAATAGTCTCTAGCTTCGGCGGCATCATCTAAAACAGCTTGCAGAAACGCCAACGCTTTCTGCCCGCCAACACTTTTTAAGTACTGGATTAAAGGGTACAACATATCTGTTTCTTCTACAACTTCCTTAAAACTAGGCTTCCAACGGGACACAATGGGGTCTGGTTGTTCCAAGCTATCTTTAGGATCTAAAAAGGTGTCCAGTAAGAAGGGAACCTTTGTTCTATCCTGGTCAACTTCATCAATCCCTGTACCACTTTCTACAAAACAAAAAAGAAACGATTAGTTAATGTGAGTTAAATGTTGGCTCAATTAAAATACAGAAGGAACTTAATTTCTTACCTTGAATTTGAATATCTGAAGTGTTGGTTTGAACTTCCACTGGACTATTTGATTGTCGTAGTATTTCAGTTCGCTCATTGGTAAATTGTATGAGTAATTCTGGTATTTGATCCCTTCCCAGAGTAAAGAGGTTCCAGAAAACTCCATCAGCCAAAACGGCAACACACAACTCCACCCATAGCTTACAATTTCTATCATCCTCTCTCACTATACAATGTAGCAAGATAGTTTTGCATAACCGACGAATTTTGAGTTTCGCCTTGTGTTGCTTATCTTCTGGGAAAATTAGCTCCGCACCATCCTCTCCTCCAACGTTGGACTGGATTTGTAGCAAATAATGAAGGAGTAGTGGAATAAGTGTTCGTCGAGATAAATTGACCACAAAATCGGGGTGATGGTCAACCGAAAAGTTAATACGTTCTCCCAGACGGGTCAACAACAGTTTAAAATCCAACTTCAATTGCCTTCTTGTTGAGTAGGGGGCCCATACATCTGACCCCACATAGTAGTCGAACACAATGGACACGAACCTCGATATAGAAGAATTTAACCGGTAGTCAATTTTAAGGGATAAATCTTCAATTCTTGGCATGTGGTAAGGTTGAGGTGTAAAATTAGGACTAGAAGTACACACACTTGTGGCTGACGATAATTTAACTTCGTTAAGGCCTGATGATGATTGCGGAAGTTTGTCAGTTTGAGACTGCAATTTTGAATGTCCATGGTCTAAAGCGCTTGGTTTGTTATCCTGAAAAAAAAAACAAAACCAAAAGTTGCAAACTGTACTCAAACAATACTTTCCAACGATAACGACTTACCTTTTCTTCCAGAGTCCCTCCAACATTCAAAGGGTCCGACTCCGTCACTCCTAAGGAAGTCGAAAATGACGGGGACTTTCTCAACAACGGTCGTCTCCTCTTCCTCTTTGTACTGTCCACTTGAGAGCCAAGGAACTTTGTCACAAACTTGTCAACTCTTTCAGCATACATATCGAAATAATGCACAGCCCCAAAGCCAAGAAGGAATCCGAGTAAAATGACTAGAATCAGCCAAGGGTACCAAACAAGGATGACCACGGAGAATCCTACAATAGAAATTGCAATTTTCTGGTGGTGGTCCAAAGATGAGAATAAATCCTTAGGAGGGCCATTGAGTTGTGTAGTGGTTGATTCCATGTTTCTTCACTCGTCTTCGTTTCCAACAATGTCTCGTCATCTATTCGCTTTTGCCTTCAGTCTTTCTTCTGGACCCGTCCATCATCTAAGAACAAAATTAGTCAAATTATAAAATGACACCTTTGTCACAAAAGCTACATTATATGATGTACATAATGACGAAGGTGGTCCCTTCCGACTTACCAATCCTGGTAAAAACGAACACGATATCTTACGCCAAACCAACGATTCAGGAGGGTTCACAGACAGATGGTGGAAGTCCTATAAAAAGAAGAATGATATAACATGAATTAATAAGGCTTCTCGGAAATTCAAAAATAAACAAAAGCAATTAAAATTAAAATTAAAAACAACGACCCTTCTTACCCATGCATGTAGGAATAAATTACCTCTGCCTAATTATAAATTCCTAGAATCAGAGAAAGAAGATAATTGGACACTTTGATGTTGTTTAATTAAAATCAAAATACAGTCAAAACTGCGTATTGGAAGTGGAGGAGTATAACAACTAACAACATCGGATGACATATAAAAACGAGCAGCTGCTTCGTTCCATGTCTGCTGCTGATGATTCATCTCATCATCATCATCACTTTCCTTTCATTCATGTGTTGCTTGCTTTCCTTCCATCCAAACCCACGCACTGACTCACTCTTTTCTCCGTCCTTGGAGAGAGAAAGGTAACCTGCTTTCTCCATGCAGAAAATTGATTCAGGTAAACATAATTGCATCCACTGACTGCTCCTGGAATATTGATTCGGGTGATGGAAGAACATTTGGGTTATGGTCATTAATCAGGTCAAGGGGGCAACGTGAGACTGTCAAGTTTGGGGTATGATATGAAATGATAAGATAGCAATGTAAAAAAGAAAGTCTACACCTGCTCATGGATGCATCAAGAATGCAGGGAATTGATAATGGCATAGTTGTCCTGATGCCTGCAGATAAAATGTGTCACAGTCAAGGGGTATGAAGATGAGTGATTATTATGAGAGTGAGGGAATCCAGAGGTATATCATTTATGTATCCTCAATCCCTAATAATGATTCGAATTGATGGGTGGGTGGTGGAAACTGCATTAAGTATGTACAACAGGAGTCCTTTACACGAAAGCTTTTGGAGTAATTGCAAATTGAGACAAGACTAAAGACGCAAGAGCCATTGGAAGGTGAGGTGAGGGTAGATAGGTGGTTTATTACAGGCAATTGTAATCATGTCAGGAAGTTAAGAGGTCATTGATTTGATGAAAGCCTCATTACCCTTATCAAAGTGATCACTAAACCGAAAATCAATCGAGTGCCACCACCACCACCGTCAACTGCGATATGACATGCTGATAATACCTAACACCACCGGTGCTATATGGTTCGTTTATGGACTTGGACGCAATAGTTATCAAGCCGATGGGACATAACGTAACAATGACTCTGTCACCACGGTCGATTCTATACTGGATGAGAGAGATGAGATACATGCCTGTTAATACCGCATTTATTTAGGTAATGGCCTTCATTCATTCAGAGTGTGACGATCATTCAGCCAAGAGGTGAGATAAGGTTTCTGTGAACAGAACAGTTTTTGTCATCTGCATATGATTTCCCCCTGTTTCTGCTTGCGTAAACGGAGATGTCTATTGTTTTTTCCGCTTCATAATCGATACAATTTGGTGATTGACACAACTATTTTTGAATTGCTTTAACCTCAGAGTTACATATCGGCGTTCAAGTCTGCTAGCTGTAGTCTCAAATACCAAAGTGGAATATAAAGTGATCTTCGGTTCGTTTAGTGTTCCAAGGTGTTCTGAAAAACAGTTAAGTTGGAACATAAAGTTCGGAAACCCGTCAGTCAAAGCTTCTTGGGAAGATGGAACGCTTAACACGAGGTAAATAGAATTTTGGAACATTTTATCTACCTTTAGCATTAGCATTACGCTAAGCCTTCAGCTATCGGGTACAAGTTGCAAACCACACTACCACAGAGGCAGAGGGAAAATACCTAAGGTATAGACATTACCAAAAGATGTGGGTCCGGTGGTCAATATCTTAAGTGCGATAAATCTCGCCAAAAATGTCATACAGAACGTTACTTTCTCTGTCGGATGGCGTCCAACAGAGAATGTTATGAGATGGTTTAGCTTTTATTTTCACATTGCATTAACATTATACCAAGTCATAGAATCGTTTCTGATGAAGAATGACGATAATGTTGTACTACGGACCGTCTGAAGAAAAAAACGTAAAAACGACGAGCAAGAAAAATGATATTATTATCGATATAATAAACATCGCCGGAGGTTTCAGTCCGAAAACACAGTAGTAAAAGTGTAGGTGGGAACTTTCTCCTGTCGTTACTGGCCGCCGCAGTTATAACTGCTTCAGTTTAGCATATTTTTATACCCAGAGAGATCTACTTCTATTTTTAGCGAGCGAACTCCTTATTGTAGTAAACAACAGCAGTGTCCAAATGCATATCAAAGTCAATCAACATTGAGCCATTAATGTTCATGATTTACCATTATCATTTTGAAGTTGAGGAGTCCATATCTGGTTAATCCTGGATGCCTCGATTGTGCTGTGCGCTCCTATTCCCTAAAATCTATACCATAAAAATGATTAGCCTATTTTATGTTATCCTTTCCAAAAATTCTCACGGTCCACATTAACTGAATGCGGAATAGAACCGATCATTCTCACGGCTATTGGAGAACAATTTCAACGCGTCCCAGTAAATCCATGTGCCAGATATACAGTTCATGACTTTATTTACAAGGTTCAAACTAAAGTTGTCCTGCCTGGAATGGTATTGTGCATTGCTCATAGAAGGGTACAATTGTCAAGTTTTTTATGAATCTTTAGTTGTTAGTCCGCACGAATTAACAAACTTTCTCAACTCCTTAAATTATGGACGCAATCCTCCGTTGACTATCGTCATCATTCTCAAGACTTTTCTTTACATTAGGACAGGAAATTACGTTTGTGAGAATGTAGTTTTTAGATGTAAGAACAATGTTTTGAATTAGTGACTTTGTGCACTGGAACACATTCAAGTCGTCACATAACATATTTTATAGGCTCAGGCACGACTCTGTTTCAAAGTCGTAAACGAACAAACTACTAGCGTACCGAGTCGTATATCTCAATTTAGCACTTTGTGTTCCTTTTCCCTTCAAATATAATTTCCTGATACGTCACCCACACCGTTCACCATACTTCAGACAAGACATTTCCGCCCAAAGATAGAAATAAGAGAACATAGAAAGAATCTTCTGTTCTATAGGGTCTTTTATCTTCATTTTCTGTTTGGTTTTTCAAGTTTCCATCCAACTTTTTAAAAAGAAAGTTAGGAGAAAGGAATTGAATTTTACTCACTTCAACTGTCAAAATCAACAAGTTGTATTTACCTAGATATATGAAGAAATGAGCCTTCACTATACTTGATACTAGACTTCCCAGTGCGATTCAATTTTTGTGATTGATTATTTACAATTTTTATTGGCTAGGCTTGGGCATTATACATGATTTATTGATACGTAGTTTTTAAGCGACATGGTTTATTTTTGCCTTATAATTTATTTTATTGATTTCCATCCGCATCGAATGAGCATAGTCATTTGGTTGCAGGTTGCAGGTCATGAACATAAATCATCTTCCTGTCGTATAAAAGTTCATAAGTGCAAACTCATTTTGCATAAACGTATTTAACGATGATTATAGTAAAGGAAAGTTTTCATAAGAACGGTATGTTTGTTATGGTGTACCAAACTTCAAATAAACTACTGCTTTAACCCGAATTTAGACATGTCATCTGGGACAGATTATAGGTGGAATTATAGATAGAAAATATGAGAGGAAACGGGTGAATTCGGATTCTGTTTTTAATACCACCAACAAAGTTCTACCTCCGTCTTCCTTCCAAACTCACATCTTCATCCATGATCCATGCCAGCAGACAATTTGTTTCCCATATCTGTTCTTTTCGGAGATTTGGGATGAAGGTGAATTTCTTTTTTCACCTCTGCTCCTATATATGTCTTCCCACTTGTTTATGCAGTAATCCCAACGAAGAAACCTTTCAAAACAGACTCAAAAGTTTCCATACTGTTTGTATCCAATTTTTTCCAAAGGTAAATTCTTGTATGCATTCATATGTGTTTAGAAAGTTGCGTGCGTGGGACCGGGATCATCTTATCATAAGATATGCATCGCATTAGAGTTACCTAGACTAGACTGAGAGTGCAAGTAAAACTTGGGAAGATGTAAACAGGAAGAGAACACCATTTGCCTGAGTCAACTTTTCGAACTAAATACAATCTTTTATTTTCTCGGGGTTTATGTGGATCTGGGTCTCTGTGTGGCTGCTTTCTTCAGAGCTTCTATCTAGCTTCTTCAAACTAAAAACTTGACTGGCAAACTCGGTCTCATTCTCTGACTCCGTTTCAGTTTTTGCACTGCACTTCCACCGGGCACTAGGGAGAAGTGAGAGTTTCTGAATGAAGCAGAAAAGAAATCCCACCACTATCTATATCTGTTCATTCGTTCGTCTACCTTAAAGTAAATAGGGATAGAAAAGAAGATCTAAAATTTAACAGTGAAGTGGATTCAAGAGTTTATATACTTTGCTTGAGTTGGTTGAGCAAAACTGAATGAGGAGTAGAAGAGAGTGGATGGCGGAGTGAGAGGTTCAACAAACATTTAATAAAGACCAAATCAAAAGCACGGCCAGTTTCACTTTGACATCTCTACAATTCGGTCGGAAGGAAGGGAACTTAGGGGATTTTTGCACAACTCTGTTACCTGTTTCACACTGTTTTCACTCTATTTTGCATATGTGCTACTGGAGTATTGTGATTATTTGCTCTGCATCAATTCGTTGACCAGATAATATTTAGGTAAGACACTCAACTCAACCGTAAGTTACGAAAGAGCTACGCTAAGATTT
>JAQIWU010000109.1:0-38628 GCA_034696445.1 Isotomiella minor
CTAGGCATTTATAGCATTTCTCTGCGACTTCCATGACAAGGATACTGTAGATACACACACTCAACTTCAACGACGCCCTATTACCATTCTTTAAACTAAACTGTTTGAGATAATGGTGACAATGACAATAATACCAAAGCAAAGTAGGGAGAATCACAACTGACTGTAAGAGAAAACAACGCAATTAAATGCACACAATACACCATAACTATTTTCAACTTTATGTAGAACTCCTATACCTTTGCTTCAGTGAACAAAAAGAGACTGTGCAGAAGCACATTTCAACTCTCTTTAACAGGGATAGAAGTCAATGTTTTCTCCACCATGTGCAAATAAATAGAGTGATGATGCTAAATCAGTTGAACACAATCAAATTCAATACTTCTGGCTATTTTTTGAAACCTTAAAAGGGTAAATATGAGGAAACCTACAAGTGCAGGCATGGAAACAAATCAGAAAAAATGTATTAGTCCACACACAACTTATAGAACTGCGTCTGCCTCCTGGAACCCTACATACACTAAGGAATTGAAGCAAAATAGAATTGTGTTATGTTTGTCAAAAAATTGTCAGCCCACACTAAACGGGGAGGCGGAATTCTGAATTGAAAGCAGATATGTGGAGGTGCGGAGGAAAACTCGACACGTCGAAGGTAGTAAGTGTCCTCCTTTACAAGGAAAGCAAAGGAGAAAGTATCCCGACACAACCTCAAATGGAAATTGTAGAAGAAGCAGGAGCAAGGAGCGGAAACGACAACAACAACAAGTAAATATAAATGACGGCTGTAACCGTAACTGTAAATTTAAGGTTGATACCACTAATTTTGTCCACACATTCCATTCCATTACATTGCGCTCCGCCATTCTTTCCCCCCGTCCTTGCCTTCTGCGAAGCTTGTAAAGTAGAACAGCTTGACAGATATAATAATCATAATGATTCTTCCAGTGGTGCTTCAGCACTACCATTCTCTAAGGCAAGACGGGATTGAAAGGGACATGAAAATAACGGAATGAAACTTGAATTGGTTTAGCTTCTTTCAGCTTCTTCCTTTTCCCTCACAATTAAACTTCCTCCCCTTTCTTTCCTCCTCGCAAACGGAGGCTGCTGTAAAGTTGTCCCTCTTTTGAAGTGTAGGACAGGGAAATGGGAAGAAAGAAGGTTGTGCTTCAGGTAATGAGGGTAGTAAAATTTTTTGTGCTTTCTTTCTTTCTCTTTATAAATTGCTACCTGCTTTCTACTTTCTACTTTCTACCTTGGCGCTTTAATTAAAAAGTGCAGTATCCGCATTACGAGTATTGCCAACTTAGCTTTATTGGCCTTATTGCCTACTACAAACATGCGGCGCTTTTCTGTCGCATTGGATGATTATACAAATTAGCAGACTTGAAGGCACTTAACGGGTTTAGCTTCGACGGTACAATATTACAAGCGTTGTTGGTGTATAATATAGGAGCTGGATCATCTGCCCATGATTAGGTACAGGTTCATTTTTATTGGTACGCAATTTATTACAAAAGCAAATCAATTATTTGAAATTGATAAATTGTAAAAAAATATATTTCTAAAAATTGACGAATGATGCCACAACAATACTAAATAATGCAAAAAGGATGTGCAAATAAATAAACCAACCATCTATCCGTCACATGTCAGCTTTTAAAGGACATCGGTGCCTGGTCTGTACACCTGTTCCTCAGACAAGGAAAGTATGACTATGTCTTCTCCAGTTTCCTGTTCCGTCGTCGTCTCCAATTTCTAATGTCCATTTAAGCTTTTAAGCTCCAATATCAACATTTTATACTCCCTCTTATTTTCTCAAAAAATTAACGATTTCGCGAGACGATTGTCTGTGTTTAAACAAGGGGAAGAAGAAGTGACAAAAGAGAGGATTCCTTTATGCCGGATACACCCAACAATTCCTAGAAATCATTTAAATTCTGCAGTGGGAATGCCAGCAATCTCAACTATTTCATTTAGGGGCAAGCTGACACATGGCTAAGAAAGTAGGTAGGTACATTAGTTTTTGTTCCTTGAGTTGAGAGTGTAGTAACTTCAGGCTGGAATGAGTAAAAGACGAACTGCCCTGCCTTTGCTATAGGTTGACGACGATGAGACGAAATGATACCTCTGTTCTTTGAGATTCCTTACAGACTACTTTGAGACCATGCTAATAATCATAAAAAGGAAAAATCCTCAGGATTTGCCCGTTCCACAAGGATCATTCTACTCATCAGCACTTTCCCATCCCACTAGACACATTAGCCTCATCTCATCATCTCATCTACCTCTCTTTCTCTCTCCTTAACTATTTCCCCAGACCAGACCACTCCACCTCCCAACTACCACCAGGCAGGCTGGCTGCATGATTAAAAGGAAAAGAGGGAGAAAGGCAGATCACTCAGATACTTTCTCTCTCTCCCATTACCCATTACAGCCGAAGAGAAATGGCAGAGCTAAGCCAAGCCAGGTTAAAGGAGGGTAGGTGTGGGTTCCTCTTCTTCTTCTCTGCTGCACCGAGGACGACGAGGGGAAATCCATGGAGGATATAATCATTGTGTATAATACTTCCACTACTTCCTTCATTCTCATTTGCTTTTCCTTCCCTCTTTTTCACACTACTTTAATTTAGAAACCTAACTGCTGTATTATCTCCTCAAAAACTTGGACTAACTAACTAATCTCAAGTCTCTACATTATGGGGCTACAAAATAAAAGATGAGAGAAAGGCAACAAGGATCCATTTGTGTTCCATCCTTATTTGCCATTCTTCTTTTAACCAAAGACTTCATTGTCTGTCTGCAGAGGGTGTAGAGAAACTCAAGGAACAACCAAAATAGTGATGCCTTTCTTTGAGGGGAAAATACCTTATTTTACGAGCCACAAAAGGATACTACATACATACTCAATTTGTAGGAGGTGAATTGCAAAAAAAAACTTAGATAGAGTCGTCATCAATGCAGATTGTCCCTATCGTCCTAGTAAATTAAGCACTCAGTATAAAGAAAAGTAAGCCATCGAATAGAAAGTGCTTTAATTATTTCCACTAGACAATTAATGGGGGGAAAGAGGGAATTACAAATTTTTTGTAAGAAAATATTATGCTAGAAAGAGAAAATTTTATTTCACATTTAAAAGGGTCTAAAGTGGTCTGGCCTATGGTGAAAAGCCTTTCCCTCTCTGTGGAATGTGTAACTGTAACTGTCATTACTTAACTTTATATTGCATTACATTACTGGAATGGAATGGAGATGGAGAATGATGAAGTCATTAAAATAAGAGAGAAACTAATTCCAACTTTACTTTTAAATTTAAACTGCAATTCTAAATCTTATCTTACATCTTCCTTCCTTACTTTACTCACTTTCACTCCACTTCCTGACGGCAATTCCCTTCGCCTTATGCCAAGTTTGGAGTGAATACAAGCATGAAATAAGTACATGGAGGGGAAAGGGTCGTGCATTTAAACGGTGAATTATGCATAAGAAGATCCTTCACATTTACAGTAATGATGGCGACAAAATGAAAGGACTAATTCGATCAGCATAGAATCACGATTAAATAAGTAAGTTAGTCTTCCTCGGCGTTCAAATGTTTACGCTGAGGTAAATAAAAAAAAAGTTCTGAATTTTCAATTGTCATCGAAATATTCTGCCTGATCTTGTGGTGGTGTTGCATTAGAGATACAGATATTTTGAAAAGTTAAACCAAGTCGTCCATAATACTTATCGTAGTGGCTCTTACCCTGCCCTAATGATACGAAGTAATCTCAATGGATGCAATCTCTCTGTCAAAACTAAAACTTTCTCTCCTTTTTAAACCCCAGTGTGCTTAAGTAAGTAGACAGTTGGTGAAAATAAATGGAGGGAAGGTAGAGAGAGAAGCGAAAAGTGGAAGAGAGAAGAAAAGGGCATAATAAATGGGGAAAAGCATAGAAATGAGACTAAAGGCGTTAGAAGTAATAAAAGTGAAGGAGAGAAAGCATACTAATTCTTGTCAAAATGGGGGGATGTAATTTTTGAGAGTCATTAAAGAATTCTTTGGCTTTAAAGATATTCACATTTGTTCACTCACTTTAGAGTTTTAGCAGTATAATTCCGCAGTCCCTATACTTTTTTACTCCACTTCATCTTTATTCTTTTTCGTTGCAGTTGCTAAAGGAACCAACGTCATTGGGTTTCCTCCTTATTCGACAGCATAAGGTCATCAAATTCAACTTTAACTGTAACGACCAGGCTTTAGAAAGCCTACTATTTTGCCTTTTCCTTCCACTCACAATCAGAGACAGGAGAAAATAAAGACGGATAAAACTAGAGGAAGAATATTCTGAATAGTCGCTATGCTATATGTTTTATACAATACAGCCTGACAATTGACCATATCGGATAGCTATTGTAGATAGTACTTCTCAAGTGACAATACTTTCAAAATTTCGCAAACTGTGACGGTTTAATTATATCAGTTGGTGTTTAATAAAAATAACCGTAGCCTTACACTCAAAGGCTTGCTTTTTAAAATTAGTTGGTTTTAAGTTTAGATAATCCCACAGCTTGAGTGAGAAGAGAATCGATTTTGAAGTGCCTTTGGTTTGGGAGTTTAATAAGACGGTGCTTAGATTTCTTTGTTGCCCTTCGTTCGCACTCTTCTTTGGCCAACTTCTTCAAGGAACTTACTTTATTTGTCAAAATCAAAAAGGGAATTAAATCCGTGTCGACTCATCGCATCCCATCTCATCAAGCTTTCACTTTTTTCTCTCTTTCTTTCATCCCATCCAACACTGTTGTACGCGGTGGTGGGATGTAATCCGTCTTCCTGTGATATAAACTTGAGAGTTGTGGGGAAGGTTATTCAACAATTTGTTCTTGTTCAACTTTGATTGAACTTTGTGTGCAAAAAGCTGAAGTAGAGAGATTTAGTCCCTAATCATGTTCTGCACACAGACAGAAAAAAAGTCATTTCATTTCACACTGTAGTTGGTCTTGAGAGGATCTCCATTTAGGACTCAGTGAAGTAAACTTTCTTATTTAAACGTTTGAAAATTTCCCTCTCCTTTGCGACTAGTGAAATTGATTTTGGTTTAGCGTGGGTTTACACGTTAGAGAGAATTGTATTGACGTTTACCATCGGTTAGTCCGGGGCCTTTCTTCATCCTTTTGATATTGCCTTTAAGTTGTTTCGTCCATGTAATCCACCTTCATTTGGAAGTCATTTTGTAAGCGAAGCACAAGTATGGGTCTGGAGTATTGTGAGACTTTAAGAATGGGACATGGGAAGATAATTTTTCTCGAAACATCAATTCAAAGAGACCTCAATGAGATTATCAACTCTGCTTAGGTGTGTCTACTAATTCATTCCAAACGACTTTAGGTAGGCTGAATAAACCCTAAATTGTGGAGTGAAATAATGACATTAAATATACTCTCGTTCAGCGTTCTATATTCCTATATGTTACCATATACAGGGTCAATCTCGGTTTCTGAGCTTGTTTGCCACTTTCTTTTGTCTTTCAGATGCTTCTTGGGAGTTCCTTCAGAAATTTGGGGAAAGCAATTTGTAACAACAGTCCAAAGTAGATAATCGGAAGCCACAAACGCTTCGTTGATCTTGTGCACAGTGCTCTAGGTATTGACAGAAGAACCACTGTCATCTCATAATTTGTGTGCAAATTCCAAAGTTGCTCGCCAAACAAACGCCGTAATGAAATTAATAAGTTTGGAGTTAAGTTTCAAACAATTTCCCTTCCTTGTTACCACCGTCTCGAACTTCACGTTAGAGAATATTTGTGGAAAATATTTCTCTCTTCCTGCTATAGGAACCAACGTTGAAAACATTTGGATTTAAATTTTAAACCTTCAAAGATATGTCTAGAATTGCATGCACCCACCTTATTGCTTCTTCCAACGTTTGAATAGTTTGTTAATTTTCCCTAAAATGTGAATAATAAGTGCGGAAATCAGTAGCATTAGTTTATTTTTATTACATTTCTCGAGTCGAGGGTAACAGTTGTATATATAGCATGTCTTTTTATCACCAATGATTCCTTGGAATGTATAAAGTTGGTTCTCAGGTTTAATATTCATAAGGGTTACCACTTGCCTTGATGTGCTTTGTGAAAAAAAAAACGATGCAATGCCAAAATGGACAGGACGAACGGAAGTGATTTTGGGAAGTCAAGGGACGAAGAGTAAAAATGAAATGAGTAACAAAAGTCAGAGAGGAAAGCAAATCATAACGAAATTTTCATATTATTAATCCTCAGGAAGCCAAGAGCTTTAAATTTTGTATAACACAACAGAAAAAATAATGTAACTAAAGCAAAAGTAAGATCAGCTCATCAACTCGTAACGAATAATAGTGGCTTAATCGAATAATAAAATAAAGTCAAGACAAAGACCGATGATGATCAGCATAACGTAACAAAATACAGCTCACCAACATTAGCTAATAAAGTGGCCAATAATAAATAAATCAATGGTTAAGCGAGTAAATAAACGCAGGAAATATGACAAATGCAGTTGATGCAATTGAGACTGACGTCTTTTGCAAGTAAAAGTGTGCATGCCCTCTCCCATCATGTGAGAGAGTGTTTGTTTGATAGTAGTGGATCCGCATTTAAAATATAACATTTTTTGGGCTGGACGAACGAATGACATTATAAGCATAAACATAAACATAACCATAAAGATAAACATAATTACCGTACATGGGGAGGTAGAAATAACAATAAATATAGAGGATAGACATAAGCATGGCGATGATTTGGGTCTACTTTCACCATGAAACTTTAACGTACGAATAATACTCTCATAACGATGACTTGATATCAGTAATAATGATAGCTTCTCAAAAGATACTGCACCAAAATTTACCATCATTCATTCAATTTTTTCTTATGTTCATATTCAGAAAGTTATGACCTACATTAACTCTACAAGGCATATAATATATTCTTCATGGTCTGTTCCATACAAAGTGAAGCTCTGGATGCACTTACCCGCCTGTCGAATGTGAAAAAAATATGTATTTACTGCGATTGTTGTACCTCAACTTTCACTAATGTTCTACCTTTTCGCGACTTGAGACGATGGTCACAGTGAGACTTGCAGAGGACAAGCTTATTCATTGACGTTGTCAATCTACACTTCTATTATCGTCGGGCTCGTGTTTCAACGTATTGGATGCATGCAAATATATGGTAGGGCCACGTTGAATGAAATAAGTCACACAGCTTGAAGCATCTAGTTTTAGAATAGGGCCTCAGCATTGGTCAGTCATCCCATTTACCCCAGTATATGAAGCCAGCAAAAGTCATTGCGATACTTGTTCCACAACCACCGAATTCTGTAGCTGCCTCCTTTGGTAACCAAGTACAGTTCAAACCGCTTTCACTTTAGGCTGCTCCTCCGTCTTGAATGAAAGCCCATAGTCATGCATTTGGGTTAGTGGAACACTCTTGAAAACCGAGAAAAGAGAAGTCCACACACATGATGATGAGGAAAGATAAAAGCATGGCAAGGAGAGAGTAAAATACACACAGGTTAGACACAAACTTTTTACTCATTATTTTTCAGTTTTATTAGGACCAAGAACAAGTTTAACAACTAACTACAATCAATAAGTAATATTACAGTAAAACACAAAGTACAGATCGACCAATAATTTTTTTCTTTTAGGTGTTTTAATAAGAATAATGCAATGTAATGCTGAGTGTGGAAATGGGGCAACTTGCAACAGTAAAAAGTATTTTTCTTTTTCTTTTCATTCGGTTCCTCGTCTTTTTCATCATCAAACAACTAGTCAATCTTTGCTTTTCCTAATTTCAATTTATTTGTTAATTTTATTTAGTAATTTAAAAAAGTTAGTGAGTGAATGTGTGAGAGTAAGAAGGAGGTTGTTGTGGAGATTGAGTTTTTGCAATGCGAATGTTATATGACGAAGCTTGATGATGAGTTTCTGGAGAAAGATACATGCAATAAGCAACTTGATTTAGAGTTTTCTTTCTTGTTTTCCAAAAGAAATGTATAAATTAGGTTTCCAAACAGAAGGAACCATGTGTGGAAAGGGGGTAGTAGTGGAGGGTCTATGAACAGACTAGAAAATGACTAAGTATCTGACTGGAATTGGAATTAATTCTTTCATGTACAATATATCAATAATTGATGCTTAAGAAGTAAAATTAAATGACGCAATGTACACATTCCTCCACACTACTATCAAAATAACTAATAAAATTAGCGTAACCTTCAAAACTATACGTAAATGTAGTACCTATACCCCTTAAAACTGTTCTGACTAGAAAATTCAAGTCAAAGAGAATACAGTGCAACAAAATCAAACACTTAACAATGCGAACAAAGTGCAATTTAAAGTCCCTCTCCTACTAAATTACTTCCTCATTTGTTTGAACACTGCTTTTACTTATCATCATCTCGTCATTTAGCAAAAAGTAGAGAGATAGACGAAGCCACTCAAACAAGAAAAAACGTATAGAGGACCCTAAAATACCCTACACGTAAGACAACGGATGCTTTAAAATAATTTACGTTTTATCAATTTCTTTTTGCAACAATACTTATTACGGTTTGATGGTGCGGGCGTGTTAAATAATATATAAATCCATGTACAACTTAGCTCAATTCAATGTAGAATGACGTACTGTATTTGAGATGTCTAGAAATCTATAGAAAGAAAGTCACTTCCCTGTGGAAAGGTTCAAAGTCAGGTGACTCACTTTCCCCCTATGCATTTTCGTTGTCCTTTCTGAGTGACGTTCTAGGGAATAAAGGGTAAATCAGAGGTTGGAAAAAGTCCTAAAAAGCTGTACCTGAACAAGAAAACTTTTCCACGCATCTTGAACTGTCTTCCTTCCTCATGATTAGGTAGGATAATTTTTTTACTACTGGAGACAGCGAATAAGAGCGAAAACTGTTATTGTGTAAGAAGTGAGTCAAAGTTAACGTTGAATATGAGTGAAAGTGCATCAGCAATGCTGCAGGTTATATGAACTACGGACGAGGTTTTTAAAAAACGAGATCTAAGAAGTAAATGGGTGAATTTAGTGTAATATTAATTGAATTTTGAGACATTTTGTTGGATATTTAGGTATTAAATACGAGAATAATTTTTGTTTTCAAATTGATCTACAAACTAATTAAGACTGAGTGAATTTGAATGAATATATCTAACTTGAACTAACTGACTGAGAGTGACAGACAAACTCGATATCCAACATGTATATAAGTGTAATTAACAACAACACGACATGAATTCTAAAACTTCAAAACTGTTCTTCAAGTACATAATTATAAGTTATAATAATGATGATAATAGCAGTTAATGAATGTGAGTACGTGAGTAAGTGAGTTTATTTCGTTTCTTTTGGAAGTAAGTGTGTGTAACTCCTTAAGATATCAATCAGTTTCAAGATAGAGAGAGAGAGATAGAGAGAGAGAGAAATGGTATAGAAGTTAAGAAGAAGATTTTTAAAAAAATTTCTTTTTGTATTTTATGAAACGCATAGCAGTATTTTTTTTAAATTTAAGTCAATGACAACTCTTCTTGTGTTTTACATGCAATTCAACTTTCAGATATTTTGAAAAAAATTAACCTTGTTTAGAGATGAATTCCAACACTTTAATTAAGTATAAGTAGTCGAATGTAAGTTTAAATGATTCCCTACGCTTTCAAACTGACTAAACAGTGCTCACTAAATCTATCGTTTATCTGCTGTAAAAAGAACCTACAAACGTTGTCTGACAGGACACTTACACTGTTCTTAAGGGGTAGGGGAAGGGAGGGTTTGTTTTTAATGCCTTTATTCGCTTCGCCTTTTTTGATGTAAGTAAACACACTGAAGCAACTGTATGCAGTATGAGGTAATTGGTAATTAACAGTAATTCATTCAGCAAAAGTTCATAAGTAACAGAGGCAATGACGCCACTAAAAACTTGACTGGAAATCATCATTATCAATATTATCATGAAGTACTCCCTTGCCTACAATAGTTTGGTAATAACTCTTTGGTTTTTTTTAAGTAATATGCATTTATAAGGATAAACGAGTTATCCTGTCGGAATATTCCTAAATAAATATGTATAGTAAAATGGTTTAAGTACTTTGTATATTACTTATAAGTGGACTACAATAGTTTTTAGATATTTAATTTTAGTACTCCATCTTTCTCCTGTATTTATTTCTTAAGTATTTCTGCAAAAATACAAATGCTAGTAGTTGTTGGAAAAGAGTCTTCGTATTGAATTGGGATGTGTTTTAAGTATCATCATATCAAGTTATATTTTCATGTTTGCTTGCATAATATCAGATTATATCATCAGCATCATATTATTCCAAAAGCCCATCAGTAATGAATGAAAAGATAATCAACCAGAGAAACTCTCCTTTCCGCATTTCTTCCTTTTGTAAGGCTACATATACACGTTTTTATGACGAATTGCCAATTGCAGAGAAATTTTTTTTAAACAACTTGAGACTCAAGTGTTTGCCGGTTGAGTAATGAAGGAATGATAAAAATGCACCTTCAGCTAGTCCACTATCAGTAATTAGTCAATTTAATTTGCTTAGGTCGGCTTTTTGTTTCTGTTTAGTTTTGTTAATTATCGTTATTTAGCTGTATGCATAAGATTTAATTTTCTATACACGTACTTAAGTATGTAATAGTAAATTGATTTGATTCAACTGCTCTCTGCCCCTTCCTCCTCCTCTCTGCGGCTGCTGCTGTGCAATTCTATCAGTTTTGATTCCTTACTACTTTTTTACTTGTAGATTAATATTCTCTTTCAGTCTGTCATTTTCTGGAGTCTGTCTATGGCCGATTTTATCTGATTGCATTGCATTGTTTCTAAGAAATGTTTGTTTGCTTGAATAAAATGAAAAGTTGGAGGGAAGGAATAAATCTGAACCCAAAATGACAAACGTAGACAGTCAATTCAATACGCTGCATGTGAAAAGGACTCAAATATTTATGGTTGGCTTCAATCTCATCATCATTGTGCATGGTGGTCTACAAGATGGTGGGTTTGAAAAACAAGCCTAGAAAGTTTTTGACGGGTTGTGGAAAGATGAAACTAAAACATTCATTTGTACCTTCACTCTCACCAAGTTTA
This sequence comes from Isotomiella minor, assembly GCA_034696445.1. Classification (NCBI taxonomy): domain Eukaryota; kingdom Metazoa; phylum Arthropoda; class Collembola; order Entomobryomorpha; family Isotomidae; genus Isotomiella; species Isotomiella minor. The sequence continues at coordinate 11,121 of JAQIWU010000109.1, forward strand.
CATTTCCGCCTTTCTATTTATCTATGGTGTCTTAATGTGATGGTTCTGACTGTACGGATTTGGTGAAAGTCTCAATTTCTGGTGAAAGAAATTAATGAACAAGTATGCATCTTCTTTGGGGACAATCTGTTTCTCGGAGATAATAGCTGTACCGGGATGATAATGAACTTGAGAACAAAACAAACAACACATCTTCAAAAAACGAAGGGAAATTAGTTCAGAAATAGTTGCAATGAATCAAACAAGTAATCAACCAACCAACTTATCAGTCAAATCGACCAAATGTCTATACAGTTTTAGACTTATAGTAGTGTAAGTATAACTTGACGCGTGTAATATGCCTTTCAATTCAGAAGTGAGTAACAAATTAAGTATTTACGTAAAGTGAGATGGAACCGAATTACTTTATGTCTCTTACTTCACTTGTATTCTTATTTATTATGAAGAGGAATGTATATGTCAAGCAGATTAAGGAATTAATTTAAGTGAAACTGTAACCTTTAAATAACACTCGAACATTCAAAGAATTAAATCCATTAGTTTTACTCCACGTTTAGTATGAGGTCAAAAACGTCCTCGACTGCTTAAAAACACACTCAAGACGAACAAGAAGAACGGGAACACCAACAACACGTTTTTTGTATTTTGCAATGTCGGTTAAGGTTCTATTGGATGACGGTATAAGTGACGTCTCAACCGTGACGTCACATCACTCGAACGTTACTTTGTAATTAATTCCAAAGGGGTGGATGATAATTTCAAAAATCAAACGTCCTAACGTTATTAAGAAAAGTTAGGACGTTTGATTTGAGATTTTCATCCACCCCTTTGGAATTAATTATAAACTGGGATGTGAAGAGACGGTTATGACGTCACTAACCACGTGATCCTAGAGAACCTTAATTAAAAACTGAGAGTGACTAGGTTTCATTTAAAAGGGTGCTTAGGACTAAATAGTCAGAACGATGTGTCCTTTCTTATGTCATCATGCCCCAATCCTCTTCTGAGAGAATCAAAAATAATTGTGAAACAAAGTTACTCGATACTCTTTGAATTCAAACCTAAAACCTATTAAATATGAATTAAATTAACTACAAAGGAACAACTGTCATTTTTTGTGACCACTCTAGTTGTTTTGTGCACTAATTAATACAGGTCAACCTTAAAATCTAAAAAAAGAAAAGGTCTTCGCCATCGCAACGCATTTGCAACCAACCACTTTGCTTTGGCTTAATTTGTTGGACTAGGAGCGGTTCACTGTAATTGCTTGCTTTGTGACTGAGATTTGCCTATCATTCTATACTTCAAACTTAAGCCTAAAATTTATAACCAATTAAATAATTATAAATTTGTTTTTCTGTAAAAAATAAGAGTAAAATATTACAATACTTTGAGTGTGCATGTAGCTTTCTCCTACTCAGAAATTCAATATTTTCTCTCGAATTTAGCTTTCTTAGCTTCCTACCCTTCTTCGGGGGAGTGCCACTTCTGCAGAGCAAGCTAGTTAAATCCACTGAAGCGGCGATGAACAGACACTGCATGACTAAAGAGAATGAAGAAAATTAAACGTCCCCTACATGTACAATTTGTGTGTCAGGTGGGTCGTTCATGGCAACAAGGTAGGGTAACTAACGGTAACAATATATTCATTGTAGATGCTAACAATAAGTAAGGATGACACTCATAACTAACCACAATTATGTATGATGATAAGAACCACATGACTTTCAAGGTATGCAGTATAATCAAATAGTGCCATAGACAAAGTGTGGCATGGCGTGACATAGACGACATGGATTAAAAGTTAAAATAGAAACCTGGCGCTAGGGATGCGGTATGCATAATAGGTAGATAAGTAGGTGTGATAAAGGTATAAGTACTTAGTGATGATGAGAGCAGGTTGAAAGGGGGACTCAAGAAGACAAGAACAGAAGAAGTAAAAGGTGGAGAAAGTGAGAGTACGTTACTTTACTTTTACTTCATATTCTTTATGCTGTTTTGGTCTTGTTGGTTTTAAAAGAGACTTGCAGTACACGGTTGCCCAACGTATATCCATTAAGAGATTGGATTGCAACCACGGCCTCATCATAATTTGTCATTGTGACAAAACCAAATCCTTTGCATTTGTTTGTTTGTAAATCTCGAATCACTTTTACACTTTGTACGGCACCGAATGGACCGAACAATTGCCAAAGGACGTTTTCCTCCGTCTCTGGGGCTAAGTTGTAGACAAAAATGCACCATCCTGCACCATTCATTGCGTTTCCAGGAATGACTGTGTTGGCAAGAAGATCACCTGCCAGAGGCGAGTACCTGCAAACATCAATACAATTAAATCAAATTAATCAAGCACCCACCAACACCAAAGTCCTGTCTACATTTAGTGTCCTTCACACCGTTGCCCTGCTATTAAGTGCACTTCTTTTCTTTCTTTCTTTCTTTCTTTTGTTTCGGGTTCTGATTTGCATATTATGAATGTTGCCAGTCATTCTGTAGGATTCACGCGTCCTCTCTCTCTCTCTTGCTCTCCTTAGTGACGTTTTTCGCTGGATGACTCAACAACATCTCGAATCTCAAAATATGAATCCAAAAATCTTTCAAAAAACATATATCGCGGCTGCGTTAATAGAAGCGATAGTAACACGTGACTACTTCCGCCTTTGTTAACGCAGGTAGGAAAAATATTTTCTAAAAGATCCTTGGAGTTCATACTACTGCACGGAGCCAGGCAAATTCGTAAAGAGAAAATTGTAGCAGGCAAAAGAATAATTAATTCATTACATAACGGGTAAAAACAACCGCAGTAAGTTAAATGAGGAATGAATGTGAGAAAGAGAGAAAGAAAAAGAAGTGAACAGGAAATCATCACTACGCATGACTATCGTCCAGTCAAAGTTCAACAAATAAAGTCTAAAGAACTGTAATCAAGTGGAAGTCGGAAAAGATAGGTATGTGAAAACCATAGTAACATAGTAATCACATTTGTTAAACAAAACAATAGATACTGACCTCTGCAACCCTTTGTTTACGGCCAGCAAGGCCTTGCCAGTGCTAAAATCAAATAGAGAGAGAAAAAGTAAGCGCGTAGATAAGATAGAAGAGAAGACAATAATAATAATAACAATACCAATAATTAAGAACAAGGAGTAAATGAGTAAACCCAGGAAGACCCAAGAATAAGAATAACTGGTGTCAACATTGGCATAATGAAAAGCAGGTGGATGGGTACGCTATTGAAACCAGCATCCAACTTTAAAGTGCAATACAAAAGCAAGAGATGGTTTGCAATTGAGGGAAATCGTTGAAACTGGAATCGGCATTTTCATAATTTCAATTTTTCACTTTTGATCATTATTTTGAAGGACTATCATGCCTACAAAGATTGCCGATTACGTGCTAAACTAGCATGACTATCTGTAGTTCTAATAAATAATTGCATGTATCAACTTCAATTAAATGTTCTAGAAACCGCATTGCAGCAGTCGGTAAACGGACGTGTAAGTACGGACATAGAATGACACGACATGTAAGGATGGACAGAAAAGTACAGCGACAGGTAAGTACACGACGGAAAAGTACATTTTAACTTTACTCGAAATTTGGGTGCACAATTTGAATTGAAACATTGTACAGAAATGCTAAAGATAGATCCCTTATGGAAAAATAAACCGAAATGTTGAAATTAGTACAATGTATAAATCTTGCAAACGACAAGCCGAGCTTTGTCAATTAATTGAAATGGCTATTTACCATTTACAATTGTTGTCCACCAGGGATTCTGTTGCACTACTTGTAAGCATTCATGTACGCGTACAATTCTCCAATAAAAATTGTGCACCTAAATTTCCAGTAAAGTTATAATGTACTTTTCCGTCGTGTACTTTCCTGTCGCTGTACTTTTCTGTCCATGGTCGGTCCCTTCCCGTCGCCGAATCGCAGCAGTCAAGCTTCAGCAGAACTCAAGCAAGAAACTAAGAGCATGGCAACATGTAAGGTGATTTTTTTGAGCATCCAAACGTGTTCAGCGCTTGGCCTTATCAGAAAATGAAACGAATAAGCATGAAATGTTCAGCGTTGGTAAAACTAAAATCGAAATTGTTAACAGGGCCTTAGAGTACTTGAGGGCAAACCTTAAACTACCTTGGCCAGCATTACCCGGTCAGCTTTCAACGATTTTACCGTGCTTCGTGCGTACAGGGGAAATGCCAGCATGTTTATCCTGAATGCCGTCGGTACTGACATGGCATTCATTATTATGTTACATTTTAAGATGAGCTGAAAAGCACAATGAATTTACTTTGGCAACTATCAATCAGTAATGTAAATTCGTTGAAGCCATCCCAAAATGTAAAAATAATATGAGGGATGAAGATCAAATGGCAGGAGTACAAATGGTTCATTTCTGATAAACCCTTTGAGAGCAAGGAGAAAGCATTTTCTGGGACACGAAAAATATTGTTTTCTTCACTGCAATCCCAACATTTTCCACAGAAATGCATTGTTTCTTTGTCCTCAAAGGCTCATTGAGGTAAACCATTTGCACTCTTGTTCTTTCCTCATCAACCCACATTGCACCCGTCAGATTGGGCAAAACTTTCGATAAAAATGCTGTGCCCTTGTTAGCCTATATGACAAATCGGTGGACCGGTGAAATTCGCTTTGATTTTTATGTGATCGCATGACGTGGATTGAGATGTGCTGAGGAGAGGACCCTCACGAAGTGTAATTTCGCTTTTACAGAGAGGTGCCTCGTTCATTTCATGCTACATCTCTTCTTCCCCCATAGACACACATGTTGTATTAATGAATATAATCATAACGGTAAGAGATAATTAATCAAGCAAATATATAAAATATATAAAAGGTGGAGCTATTGTTGCCCCCAACTCAGTCAGTACAGAAAAACGTATATACCAATGAATTAACATAAGGAACAACTGATTAGAAAGGTCTCTCTAAACTGACTAACAAACTAGCTCATTGTCTCAGGAAAGAATATTTTGAGTGTCATAGTTTGGCACTTTAACTGGGGTCTATCAAAAATAAGACAGGAAGTTACAGATCGCACTTGACATAACGTGCTTTCACTGAGGTGGGACGCTACATTTTGTTTTTTTTGTCTTGGCTCTGAAAGTGGACTTGTTTTCTTTTGAAATTGTCTTGACAATGTTTTAACTGGGGAATTTGAGAAAATAATTTGACAGTTTAAAGACACTTTAAAACTAAATTTCACGGGTTTTTAAAGGAAAGAATATGATGTTCAAATGAGTACAGGGTATCCTAGCTTTCTGGGAAAATAGCTTTCTCTTTTCTTGCTGTTTTGCTATCAAAGGTAAAAAAATTCTAGGTTTGAAAAGTGATAAGTAATGGTATGAAAAAGAAGAAAGGAAAAGTGTACCACGTCTATCATGAGGGAGTGGAGAAAGTTAAGTTCACCTATTGAACCTAAGTAACACGACTCTAAACTTTCACCAATTGTTCTTATCTTTCTCATCTTTTTTTGGACTACTAACTGAGATGAGCCGCAGCAGTAGCTCACCTGGAAAGCGGGGAAAGAGGAATGTACCGGAGTCGGCCTGTGGCGTGGTGGATGGGCCCGCCGAACCTACGCGCCGCAGCAGCCGCCGCCTGTGGTGCTGCCAGATAAGCCGCAAGTGGAGGAAGAGCTTTTGTATTGTTGCTTGGGTTGTTGGCAAACTTTACTGTCACTGGTTCTGTAGATCCCTTTGGAATGGTTCCATTCAACTCCTGAATCGCTCTCTCAGCTTCAATCCGTTGGTCAAAGCGGATAAAACCAACGCCTTTGGACAAACCTGCAGGAACAAAACAACACAAGCGAGGTTAGTTAAAATTACATCTCGTCGTCGAGGAAGAGAAGAGGGGGTTAGGTACGTGTGTGTGAAGAAATAGGAGCTCTGGAGAAAGTATTAACACAAAGACAAAGATAAACCCCCGATTGGTTCTCACTTCTTCGTCTTTTTTTACACCTGCTTACACTCTTTACTTAATTTAATTTGGTGAAAGTAACCTGACACTATTTCTCTCTCAGCTCCTTCCCTGGGAAACAACCACACTCACAAATGGAAACTGTCTTACTTTCTCCCTTTTCTTTTCCTTGTTTTTAAGGTCGTAAAAGGGCGATGCCTTGTTTTTTATTTATTTATGTGCGGAAGGTAAGGAAATTTGGAACTTTTCAACAATCAGTCCCAACAAACAAAATAACAACAATCTTCACTTCAAATCTACTTCGCTTTGATAACCTAACCTCTGTCTCACGATATGCATCGCTACGGTCGGCATAAGGAAGGCAGACTTTGTGTGTACAAGAGTCACGATGCAAATTGGAATTTCATTTGGCACTTTTGCCTCAATCAATCACAGGTGAGATGAAATGAATGATGCTGTTGTTTGCTGAATGGGAAATGAGGGAAAATGTAAAGGAAGAAGATAGAACATGTTTCAGCTATCTCGTGATAAGGCAAAAGGCATTTCAGGGCAAGATCTTGGAGAGAAAGGGAAAGGTGGAAGTATAAGACCAGACGGATGGAAGGATAAATAAGATAAACTGTGGGAAGATGGAAGGAAGAGAAGGAAATTCTGGCAGGTAAGGAGGGAGACAGATAGATAGATGGATGAGAATTAGATGGCAGGATAAGGAAGAAGGTGTCAAGAGTGAGATGAAAGTGGTGCTGCGGTGTCCATCTGTCTATTCAACCAACTCTCCTTCCTTTCTCTTTATCCTTTTTTATCTGCATGAATAAATAATGAAAACAGGTGCTTCTTGCTACAAGTTGGTCTGAGCCTGAGTGACGGAAAGGTAAAGAGATAGAAAGAAAGAGAGTGAAAGCAAGCCGAGTTTCCAAAGAGACAGCGTCAAGCAGATTCCAATCTCTTTTTTTAGGAAACATATTGAATCCACTAGATTCATGCTCATACAAAGTTAAGTAATGGAGCCCACGTCCCCGTCATTTCCTCCCTTCTTCAAATTCTGCTGAGCTTATTCATTACTACTCCGTCACTTTAGGATTACTTTTTAGTACTTTATTATACATTTGAAGTACTTTAATAAGTATGAAAAATATTCAAGCTCAGTTGAAATAATTTAAAAAAAGCTCTCGAAATGAAACTAGGTGTCAGGGATATTAATACCCATTAATAATTGCTGACTATTTCTGAATTTTGGAAAGATAGTGTGAAAGAAGGGAGAAGGAGAATGTCAAGGAGAAAGAGAAAACTTATAAATTGGAAGAGAGAATAGCCATAATCAGGGAGTCTCACTCTAGTAAAAGTATGAGAATCAAACAACAGCATTCAAGAAAGCCCCGATACCCATTACAGACAGTGAGGATGATGATGAGGATGAAAATGGCAGAGAAGAAAGTATAGTGACTCTGGGCTGCTGTTGGATGTAACTTTCTCCACTGAAGAATGGCAGAGGAGGAAGGAAGGAAGGCAGACGGAAAGAAAGTCAAACTAAACTAAACTTAAACTAAACTTTCAGAGTCAGACTTAGAGAGAGGGAGTAGATCATTTGCAGAAGCCATAACGTCATAGCTTTCTGAGACACTGGAGATGAAGCATGCAATTCAAACTATACCAATCTTTCCCTCGAGTCGACCCAAGTGAATGCAGTTTGGTTATTCTTGCATTTCTGCCTTGCCATGACATTCATCCCAGACACCCACCAATCCCAGTGTCATCATCATAAGAAATATATAATACTTTTCCACTCCAGTGTACCACTGACGTATTATGTTGTATTTGTTTGCATCCAGACGCTTACTACGACTGCTACTACACGACACAAAGTAGTTGAGAGAGACTTCTTCCTCCTCTCCTACTCTTTTCTTTCTTTGGTGGTTATGGAAAAGTCTATAACCTATTTTTGTTTATGTTTATCATCCCTCGGCGAGGTTGTGAAAAGAAAAGAAATGTCGCTCCCATGCCCAACTCTATTCTGTATACGCACCGACAACAATTACATTGCTTCCTCCACTTTCACTTCCCCTCTCCTTCATTGTAACCCTTCTCATCAATCAATAATCCCAAACTTTGGTTCAGATTTTGACTAATCTTCTCTCGAAAGAATGAATAAACACCAGACGTACTTTGAGAAGAGAGGCCGGCCGTCTGCACCATGCATTCCCTTTATTCACACCACCACAACTCGGATGTGAAAGTCTACTGCGACGACATGGCACAGAAAATACAAATACAAAGGAAGCCGAAGCCAACACCGCGGAGTCAAGTGAATGTATCATTTTGAGCCTATATGACGTATATGAGGGTTTAGAAAGCATATATAGAATGGATGATGATGATGGTGGCCGTTTTCTCCTTGCTTTCTCTTTCGCCGGTCTGGCTCTCAACCAGATTTACACGCTTTACCAATTTTATTGCATCCCGTCCAGCTCAGAAATTAGTGCTTAGCGCAAGAGACTTTTTTCTTTTCAACCGCTCCTTGCTATGTGTGACGTAGTAAGTATAGATATATATCGAACAATCTGTTTCTATTTCTATCATCATTCCTCCCATCGCACCCCTATTTACCCTCAAGAAAGAATTCATTTCAAAGATGCCTTGTGCTGCAATTTGTTAGAGTGTATGGTGATAAATCCCAAGCGTTATACCTTCCTCTCCGCGTCGTCTCTGAATGCATAGGAAGGATTTAAGTCCCACGACTTCATTCATGGTGCAGATAAACACAAATTACCGTGAATAAATGGATGGAGGGATAGAACTAGAGGCTGTGAGGCAGACCAGTGGAGTGACCAGAGACCTAGCCACAAAGCAGCTGAGGCTGAAACTAGACCTGAGGAAGAGAGAGGGAGGATGGATGTTCTCTAAAACTGTACCAAACGATCCGTAAATAGGTACACAGAAAACGTAACTGGCTGAGTACACATGTATCTTTGCTTACACAGCTTAAAGTAGGATGGTAGCCTCATATCCACCACGACTTCCATTCCACCCTCTGAGAGAGAAAAGACAGACAGAGAAAGAGAGAAGGGATTTTTTCCGATGCTTGGACTTTCTCTTTCCACTTAACCACTGCCACTCACATACGAATGCACACACACACAAGGGGTCTACGATGATACCAGAGCATCATGGAATGAAATAAAATGATGTGGAATAGCCTTCGTACGTCAAGGATTGCATTTACTGTATCTCTTGTTATTATTATTTATTATTATATCCCACGTTATCATCGTGGACTACTAAATCCAAACAGAGCAGAAACCCTTGCTTACTTCCTCCACTTCCTCTTCTTTGTTTTGTCGAAACCTCTTCTCGTCTTTTGGTTCTACTTTCTAAATAACGTACCATCTACTAGCATGTATATTGGTGGTGGGATATGCATTTTAGTTCTTCCTATGGGCATATAGAACTGATATCATCCGTATCGCTCTCTGATGTCCCAACAGATAGCAAATCTGCGTCTAAGGAAGGATGGCAGGGAAACATATATAAGCTCCTTTCTCTCTCTCTCTCCTAAATCACCCACATTTGGCAAAACTCCACCAACGCTAGACCTGAAACCATGTAATATGTAATGTCCAATCCGATCTTTCTTCGTACCACAACGTCAGTTCAGAAGCTCCAGAGAAGAGCAGAGAGCTCTGTAGTGCAACCGAGATATAGAAGTCAGTAAGTAATGCATGTCCATTCCATTCCACGCCATACCATCGGATCCGTGATACGGAACGGATTGGATTTGATGCAGTTATTTCTCCTCTTTTAGTTTACTTCTTATCCAACATAAAAATATTCCCTCTTATTTCAGTCTTGGTGGCTTCTTCTTCTTCTTCGTCTTATTCTTGCGTATTTATGTGACTAAATTTTATTAGCTTTTCCTTTCCGCCCACACTCCCACTTATTTGCCCTACTACTGTACTGCATAACGAAATGTATGCTTCCCATTTAAAATGTCGTAACCCTGGGACTACCGATTTCCAAATGTGTCCTAAAGCCTTCACTCACTCCACACAGAGCATCAGGATGATTTACACCAGCTTCCAAGTTGAAGACATGTTCAATTGCCGTGTTGTCTCAATTATTCTTTCACTCCGGTTGTCATTAGGACGTTGATCGCCCAAAAAGAGCTATAGATAACTTTTGAAGTTCTTTGTTTCCCCCATCTTTAGACCCTTTAATCTACCAAAAGTGACAATTTTGTCAAACAAGCTCACTACAATGACATGTGATGACATGCATCATTTACCTATTCCTTTCCTCTCTCAATCAGTCTAAAAGTAAATGAATGTCTGCTTCTTCGATGGGGTAAATAATAATGAAGCACAATCCGTTTCGGAGTTGTAAGGGATTTAACCATTTGGCGTAACTAACAACCGTATCTGCATATCTATCTTTGGCATGAGAAGAAGGCATTTAACTCCTGCTGTTACTATGCTGGCCAAAACGAAAAAAACTGTCACACATTCCTTTATGCCAAAGAGTTGTCATTTCAACGTAACTGACGACTGGCAAAAACGAGAGAGACTCTTTCTTCAAACTGCGCACATTGCATTTGATTCCGTTTTATGAAATATCACTCTTCTTTGTCAACACAACCACAAACTTCACTTGGGTGCCTTTATCCTTTGTAGATTCAGATTCATGCATTCAGAATGTTGCCATGGCTTCAATGAAAGGTGACACTTGCTTTCAATTTTTTTGAAGTTTTGGGTCTCAGTCAATGTCGTTCATCAATTTCACGGAGTATCGTGTGACAATAGGATGCCAAGTACAAAGATAACACTTATATAATTCACCTTGCTCCTTTGTATTAGGGTTTGTATAAAATGTTGAAAACAACGGTCTCAACCTTATCTGATGCGCTGGAGTTTATACTATTACCTGTAATGTTGTCACACAGAATCCGCGACGTAATGATTCTTCCGAAAGGGCTGAATAGAGATTCAAGTTCCTGTTGAGTCAAATTTTTAGGTAGTCCACTCACATAAAGGTTTGCACCCTTTATAGCCTCGCTACTCGGTCTCGCGTAGGAAACCTGCAATCAGAACAATACATCAAATCAGCACATTTATCACCATGTTCATCTACTGGGAATTAATTAAACGAAGTCTCAATCTGAAACTGCTTGTTTGTGTGTCCACATCACCAAATCAAATAGACCATTCCCTGTATGTACCCGTGTTGTGGTGTAGGGAAAGTCAGACCCGCAAGCCGCTTTCTCCTGTAAGCCTTCGTGTCTTCTACCCACTCTGATTCCTGTAGATGGAAGAGAAATGCTGCACATGTAAAGGTGTGAGTAGTAAGGAAGGACATGGTGGAATGACGATGAACAGTTTTTATACGCTCCAAAGATTTTCTCTTGTCGTGTATTGAAAGGCACAAGTAGAAGGCAGAGAGAATGCAGAATCTGCGTTAACAGTACTAAAGACAATGCAATTTGCCAAGACAAATAAATTATTCGTGGGAGTGCTCCGTTTTCTTAAGTATCGCTATTTACAGTGACAAATTTAACATCAAAACAACCCACATTCCACACAAGTCAAATAGACACTAATAAATAAGAAAACAGTTGACGGTGAAGTAAAATAATTAATGATGCTGTTTTACAAAAAAATATCTGTTTCTTGTCATCATCTTTGTTTCCTTCCAGCCACCCTTCCTTCGTGTTCTATAACGAGACTGTTTATCTTCCTTTGTTTAATTGCGTAAACGCATTTCAGACATCCACAGCACCAGGAACACATTTTTCTTGTAATTTTACAACCGAAGATAAATCTCCAACGCTTTCATATTTTTAATGCTAATGTGTTTCCCAGTCTTCATTAATGATGGCTTAATCAATTGACTTTCCTTATGTGAAAAAACATTATACGGATGTGCTCAAAATGTGGAGAAAATAATACAAAACTTTCTACTTTCTCAAATTCCTTTCATTCATGCCGAAAGAAGTAGAGACATTGGGAACAGAAAATTCACAAGCAAACAACCGGAGAGAGATAGAGGCGAGTGGTGTAATGTAAGGTAATGTGATACAATGGAATGCAATGAGAAAATATGTATGTACTCGTACGCTGATTCTTTCTTTCGCTCTTTCGTTTTTCAGCTTTTTTCCCTTTCATCCTTATCCAAGCTTTTAAAACGTCATGAATCTTTCAACATTTCAACGTCTTGAGTAGGACGAAGTAAGAGTACCAGCACCATCATCATCATCACTAGATACAAGTGCACAGGGCCAACTTAAAGTAAAAGTTAAATTTATCGAAAGGAGGAAGGGACAGATCCAGAGAATACGTAGGCAACATGGATAGATGGATACTTAGTGGCAGTGGCATTATTGATCTGTATCGGAAGAGTACAGCATCTGTAGCAAAGTGAAGTAAACTAAGGAGTGGTGGAAAGTAGACGTGGAGAGAGTAAAAGAAGGCATCAACATCATTTCATTTCATTGAATGCAGGGCGAAAGAAAGAGAGAGGGAGGAAAGAAAAGAGAAAACACTCTCCACTTTCTTCTTCAGAAGAAAATAAAACTCTAGAAAATCCAATTCCTTTCCCAATGTATCATCCAAACATACAGAAAATGTAATACCAGAACAGTACAAAGCGTATTCGTTTCTATTAACAACAACTGAGCCAACCATCCTCCTCTTGCCTTTCCATGTAAGAAAGCGGAGGATAGGGGACAAGAACAAGAGTATCACTTTCACCCACTCGTCTTTAACTTTTTGACTTTATTTTTTTGTGTACTCCTTTTTCCCTTATTTGAATCACAGACTACTCGTACACATGGATTACGGGCGAGGACACAACTGATACAAAAGAAAGCACCAACGAGGTATCAATTGCGTTGACAACCTGGGATTGTCAAATTGTAATAGGGACAAATAAATATTGGCTTTTAAAATTAGCTTTTCGGTGACGAACAAGTGAAAGCTACTTTGCTCATCATCATCCTAATCCGCCCACTCTCTTCTCCCATATTTAATCCAGCACCAACTTTTGACCTTTGCTGGCACTCTAATAAGCTGAGACTTATGGACAAAGCTAGAAAGGATTGCTTTCTTCTTAAGTAGGAAAGGAAAAGTAGAAGAAAAGGCTCTTGTGAAAAACTGATAGTGAAAAACCAACGTCAGTCTCATCATCGTCATTCGTCTCGCTTCATGGGATGAGCATTTATTTTTATCATTCACCATTCACTTCTTGCTCTCTCTCTCCTCTCCTCTCTTTCCGAATCTTTGTTATACTTTCTCTTTCCTCTCAAAGATAATCTGCTCTGAGGAAAAGTACAAAGGAAATGGGATGACTGGCAGAAGTGCAATGGAGAGTTAAGTGAATGTGTAAGTAAGTGAGCTTGTGATTGGAATAAATGGGATGAATGAAGATGATGACGGCTTGCAAAAAAATCCTCCATTGTTGCTTGAATCTTCTGTTCTCCTTGCTCCAAATATTTACGCAGTTATTCTTACACTCTTATATTATGCAATTAATCGTGGGATTCTGTGACTTTCTTACCATAGAAAGATACCTTTTTTTCACCACAAACAGTTTCAGTTCTGACAGGATGAAATGTTTTGGCTAATATTAGTATGACAGTTTTGATGGGTCTAACCTTTATTGTCTTGTTTTGTAGTCTGAGGCCGTTAAGGGTGTTAATAGCTTTTTCAGCATCTTCTGCTCTATGATAGTTGACAAACCCATAGCCCAAACTCTGGCCTGGAACGATAAATGAATCTTGGTTACTTCCGGAGTTATCTTAAAATAAAAAGAAAAAGCAGAAAAAATCAAAATAAAATTTATACTTTCAGCCATATAAATTAATTATAAAATGTCTTACAAGTCTGGAGTGGGCGCACATTCTTTTTTACTTACTTGATTCCTCCTTCAAAGGGATGTTGCTGGACCAGTACTTGGCTTGGCAGAGTCTGAGCAGTTTCCTTCATGACAGGGATCAACTGACATGAAAGAACTATACCCTGTCTCTGAACCATAGCAGTACTGAGCCACCTCGGCATCCGCGAAGAATGATTTCGCACCCACTCCAATACTTGTATTTTTTTTAGAGGTTTTGACTTACCCGTGATCTTGTCCCTTATCAGCTTGCACGACTCGACCTCTCCGATGGAGGAGAAGAGGGAACGGATCTCCTCTTGAGTCATTGTCTGCGGGAGGTAGTTGACAATTAAGTTTGTCTTACTCTCTTCCATCCCGTTGTTACTGCCATTGTTAGGAGAACCTGCTGACATGTTCATCCCACAACTGACATTCACCCCATGGATTGAACCATTGGCTTGCGGGGGTGTGGTAGTCACGTCCATGCCGTTCTGCATTTCCGTGCTGCTAGTGGTGGTGTGCAGACTAAGACTTTCTTCTTCCTCTTCTGAAGAGTCTTCCAACTTCACTATCTTTGTTGTCGAAATAATTTTGACAGCTTTTATGTCACGGGTATCCACAAAGAAAATATTTTCCTTAATTGGTAGCGTCGGGAGTTAATTATTAATCAGTCGGGGTCGACGTTCAGGGTTGTACTTCTAATTTGTGCACAAGTATAAATCTCGTTTTTTTCCTTCTCTTGACAAGCTTCTTGACTATCTCCCCCCTCTCTGCTTCCTTAAACTAACTTTGAGTGGGCAGAGCTTGAGGTTATACTCTCTCCGTACTTTCTTTATTAATCTGCAATGGCATAGAGAAATTAAGTTCACTACATTGTTGGAGGGTGAAAGTGAAGGACCAAGTCTTTTAGTTTATTCCTTAAGTTGTTTTACCTTTGTTTGAAGTGACTTGTTTCTTTCTTTGGTAGAAAGTCTCAACACAGCTCAAGATTTTCCAGTTCAGCTTTCCTGCTTTTGTTGGTAAGTGTGGCACAAGGGAAGAAGGTTGTAGATTACTCAAAAATCTTGCACATAGACCGAATCTGAAATTAAAGGAGAAAGCATTCATCAGTAATTGTGAGATACAAATCTAAAATAAGAGAAAGCTGGCTTTCATATTGACCAATTATACCATATCTGCAACCGATTTGCTGGTGCCTCTATATTGATGGTGGTGTTCGGAAAAGTTATGCCTAGTATAAGGTATGCTTTTTGAAGCTGCGTATATGAACATTAATCGACATTAAAAAGTGCGGAAGCGAGGGAGTAAATGTCAATCAGATTTGCTTGTACGTCTTTTAGAAAAGCCTTTTCCCTGTTTTACTTTGCTTTGGTTGGCAGATGGTGACGGTAATGTAAATGCCGAACCTTGCGAGTCTTTCCAGACGCAGGCTTGATATTTCGAATGATTATCTATCTGCCCTGGTTTGTATATGTTTTAGTTATGATACTAAAAAAACGGATTTAAATTAAACCCAGGAATCAAAACGGAGTGGAGGGTAATCAATGAAATGAAGGAACACTTGGGACATGATTTGATTAACTTGGCGTCTATACTTTTACACAAACAAACCAAACGGAAGGATGTGCACAGCTCTCGTCAGAATCACATTCATCTTTATTCTGTGTTCTGCGATATTTATTATTAGCATAATCGTCCGGACTATTTATGGAAAGGGATATAAGACTGATGTGAGCATGATATACATGGCACACAAACCCACCACCAACTTGCACAGCTTTCTCCAAACAGCAAAAAGCCTTCCTGCAGTCATTCATTTGATTGTTAATAAATTTTTAAATGAGGCCAGACCACCGCAAGGAACGAAGGAAGCAGGATTAAGCCAACTGTGAGTAAACCAACTGGGAAAATTTAATATAATTTAAAGAAAGGAGGAAAGAAGAGGAAGAAGATGGATGGACGGAAGAGAAGAAAGTTTGGCGAATTTAACTAGAGCAAGACGTTAAAAAATTCTTTCATGCATGGGTCTCGTTTCATTTCACTCCACTTCTTTCCATAGCTTCCAACGCTGACACTAACCTTTTCTTCAAGTACCTAATATCATCATATCTTAACTCTTGTCATGTGTGTGTGTGTGTCGCTTTTCATCTGCCATGCCTTCCTTCCTATATTTACCCCTCGCTTTCCCTTTCGTGTACTGCTTTAAGCAAGTGGTCGAACCTTCAATAATTAATCCTGGTGAATTTTAATTTTGGATACCGTGACAGTTGTGGGTGAGTCAGCCAGCCAAAAGTCAACAGTCTTAAGCCAATATAACTTAGATGCTGATGTATAATCGCATAAATTTGTGTGATGTGGATGAGGATGGCAGAGTACTGATGTATGATCTAACGCTACATTCGAAAATCCTCACAGTTTAATTTTTCAAACCAAAGGAGACGCGGTTGTGAACATCCGTCAAGTCTAATTCCAACGTTCCCATTCAAAAACATAAAAAAAAAAGAGTTTACAGCCAAGTAAACTGAAGGAAAGTCTTTGGAAGGTGCAGAAAAATGTTAAACTTAAACTTTGAGCGGCTGTTCGAAAGTAAACTATAAACTAAACTTTAAGATTGGAAAGTCAGCAACGTTACAAAACCGAACCTTCAATGGAAAAAGAGAGTCACATTTGACGAAGCTATACAAATGCAGAAGTTACGACAGAATAAATATACTTGTTCATGCAATTTTTCTGTCGTTTTAATGCTCTATGGCGTACTCGAGTGTCGTCTTTCTCGAATTGATAATGAGGCTCTGCAGTAGTACCATGTTAACCTTAAGTCCCTCATTTAATCGTGCAAGAAATGAATACACGTATGAAGATGCAATTCCCATGAAAAAGTATTAAACATTAGATCACTAACCGAATGAACCTCCTCTTCTACTTCTCTGTTGACTCGCGTGACCTCTGGAGAACACCGTAAGTGGAATATTGCAACAAAGGAAACTTAATTATTTGGTCTGACTGACTAGACTGAGGTGGCGTAGCACAATCAAAAGTAAACGGAATAGAACTTATTTATATAATAAAATGTGACATCACTTTGCAAATAAATTATTCAGGACTTCCAACGCCTTCCAATGCCTCAACTCTACCTTAACTTTCCCCTTTGAAAATGTCTTTATCTTACAAAACTGAATTGTACAACAAAACAGAATCGATAATGTAACAAAGGCAGTTTAAACCAGGGAGAAAGTAAACAAAGTTGAGCGAGACGAGAGAGAGAGTGGTCCTTGCTTATGCGAAATGCAGAACAAAACTAAATTTTTGTCTGTTGAGAATAAAGGTTTAAATTTAAATCCCCTCCTGACTGACTGTGTGTAGGGAAAAGGAAAAGTTCCCTGTCCCTTCCATCCATCGACCTCAACCCCAACCATGCAAACCCTTGTTCTTTACACACGTACTTTCCTCTTTTGCTCCCCCTCCATTTATATATCTCCCATACCTTCCTCCTTTTATACATTTTCATCTGCCTTGAGCCGGACCAGTCTAACTACCCGGTTTTTTTTATATGCCATTCATTCGGGGATCATGTCAAAAGCAAAAGATACGATAACTTGGGTTCCTTCTGATTCAACCTACTCTATCATAGCCTACGGACAATGCTGGAGCGAAGGGTGGTGATGAATATGTACGAGTTAATTCAAGTGCAACATAAATACAGACGTATGTACACGATGCATGCGACGCAAATCCATTTCATTTATTAATCAATTTCCCTCTTCTGCTTCGGCTCTCTTTCCCTTGTTGCTATGCTAACCCTGGATTCTCGAATGATAGGAACGAGAGGGTACTTGATAATACCATGCCGTTGGGGAGAAAGGCCCTTGGATTTGGTAGATTTAACCCGGACACAACTTACACCGTACGGTCGCAAAAAAACAAGTAATTAAAGAAGAAAAAAACATTCACAAATTTGGTATATATCAACGGCTACAACAAAAGATGAGCAAGGTTGGTTTTGATGACTTAAGTGAAACCCTTCCTAAGAACGATAGTGGGATTTCTGAGGGACAAGCGGACATACCAAATGCAAAATATCAGGACTTGGGGTGACTCAATAATATTTACTATCTGCGTTGTGGATGTGAAATCAGGATAGACAGAGACAGAAAGAAGGGACGATGGGGTAGACAGTTGGTTCTGTTGTTTCTCTCCCGGGACTTTCACACAAGAACAGTAGCCACTCTTTCAGTCAGTCTGCACTTTAGTTTCGGTTTTAGTTTCCTGCTCCCTGCCTAGACGCATTTTGTCCAACTTTGTCATTCAATCATTTATTCCTGCTTCGGTTGCATATCTCCTATCCTCAATCAACAGCAATATCTATCTCCAACACTCCTTTGTTCCCTCAAAATGATCTCACTACACTACTCTCCGTATTCCATGCATTATATACGTAAAGCGTATTGACATATTTAAAGGATTAAAAATGTTTAATACGACAGATCGCTGGGTAATGTAGAGGCGTGGTCCAGCTTTCTCCGTAATTTTACATTTCATCTTTTACGTCAAACAGAGATGACAAAACATGGGAAAAGCTGCTGGCTAGCATAAATCCCGTAGTGTTGGAATACAAGCCGCAAACAAAACCCTGAGTCTATAAGCCTGGTAAAGTGTGCTTTTGCATACTTAATTCATAATTGGTTTGCTGTTTTATTGCGTCCTTCATTTAGATGGAGAATAGAACTGTCCCCTCAATTCATGCTGTCTGACATGTCGCTTGTCCAGCAACAGAACTTACGCATTCTTGCAGTTTAAACAAAAAGCCTTTGTTAACCACCTATTCCATAGGTATATGTAATTTGGATACTTTTGTGCAAGCTTGTGATACCGCGTGTAATCCCAATCCCTTCGTGTTTTTTATTATGGAAGAGACACTTCCGTCTGTTCCCTTTTGTAGGGTAACAAGGACGACGGCTCGTGCCAAGCCTACGGTTTATCCCCTCCCTTTAGGCCATAATAGCTTTCGTTCGTTCACCCTTCCTGAATTTAGAAACCCTTTTTTTATCTGTTTCATTTCATCTCATTCATTGACGCTCGCTTTGAGTAAAAGACCAGAGGGAAGAGGCATGGTAACAACAGTATTTACGTAAGCAAGTCAGCGGAAAGGGTAGAGAACCGAGAGAGAGATACATAATATGTGAAAGCAGTCTGCACGGTATTTATATTTATTATGGATGGCTCTAACCTTTTACTACGGGGAAAGGGAATGCTGTGAAAGAGAGGAGGAAACGATGAGGTTAAAAAACCAGAAATGATTTAGTAGTAGTTCCAATGCAGCTGCTGCATAGACTGCACTTTGTTGTAGTTAGTCATCCATCCATCGTCTTTCCTTGCATGGACCAAAATGTTGCATTTTTTAAGCCTTCGTCTGCACGGGACCATAATTTGCATTTTGTCTTCGTTTTTGGTGGAACATATCTGTCTTATATAACAGCTGGTAACAAAAATGGACCACGTGCTACCTTTCTCGTTATTTATTTGAAGAAAGCTAGCTGTCCTATGGTGTTGGTAAATGTCCAACAACTAACAATTAGGCAATGTGCATCAAAGCTTTTAAAAATGAGGATTTGGTTTAGAAAAAGGAGAGAAAGTTTCCAACTGAATAAAAAATGAGACTGTCTTAAATCTTAAGCACACATTTACGTAAATGTGAAACGTTCAAGTAAATATAACAATAAGATGCAATTTAATATTTAAATATGCTCCAGTCTTACTTTCTCTTGAAAGAGGAGGTTGAAGGTGGAAGGTAGAAAGTCACAAGAGCGAACTCTTTTTTCACACTTGCACTTATTCACTTCTCCGTATATAAGGTTTGTATTCAAAGGGCATATAAAAGTAGAGAAGCAATGTGTATAATAAGGAAGTTTGCTTCAAAAACTCTTCATCTTTCTTCTTTTCAGCTTTCTATTTTTACCATTCCTTTTCCGTGAAGAGGATCTTGATTCATTTATTCTCATTTATTATTTATAATGGAAGCCAGTAACGATCTACTTAGTCTTCTTACCGGAGAGAAAGAAACTTCTTTGGATTCAATTTATATGCTTTTAGTTCAAAGACAGGCTGAATATGGCATAAGTAAGAGAGGATGTACCGGAGCGTACTCTCTGGATGGATTGGGGCAAGTTGCGACAAATTTTACTCGGCGTTACTTCTTATCATTAAAATACTTTCTCTTTCTTCAATGGCCGTTAGATAATGTTGACTAGCACACAGATGGCGAATATTGGATATAAGGTAAGGTTTTATTCTTTCGTTTAAGGATTAATATCAATCCGCCTGCGGTTCTTCAATTGTTGGAAAATTGTCTTTAACCGTATTATTTTGTTATGTCCTGCAACGTAAAATTATCATGGAAAATGTATCACCTTCTTCACTCTCTCTCTCTCTCTATTCGTAAAAAGAATAGGCGTACTTTTCCTTCCTCCCTTCAATATTTTTCCTTTAGCATTTAGCTTAATCTTACCACGGCGAGAAGAAGGTACTAATTGTAAGAAAGTGAGAGAAACACTTGCTTCTGTCTTATCAAACACTGTTTTATTGGTTATAATAATAGGTTCCAAGAGTGCTTGCTTTCAGAGTGAAAGATAGTATGAAAGTTTTCAATTTTCACATTATTTGAGTGTTAGAGTTTTGATTCGTGTATTGATTGATTTCGTTCGTAATTTTTAAGTTGTCAAAATGAGTGACTTTGGTCTCACTTTCTTTTTGGCAATTCATAAATCTCGAAAAGTTCTTTGATGAGAAATGAGAGTTTAAGTCAATGAACGTTTTTAAAATGAAGATATTTTATGTTAGACTTTTCACTTTTAGTTCAGCTCATGCAGACGTTTCATCTCCCACTCAACACTTTAACTTGAATTCAAAAGGCTGTAACAAGTTTCTCATGCTCTTCCACGTTTGGGCTGTCCGTCTGAAGTACCTGACAACGAGAGAATGAATGAAGAGGGAAAGTGGAGAAAGTCTGAATATATAGTGCAGTATGTATGTAGGTTTCAAACAAGTTCAGACTGGAGATAAAGCAATGACGACTGTATGTGACCTGACCATACGAATGGTCGGTGCAGGCATACACGACTTGGAACGTGCCTGAAGGTGGTTTAAAGTTGAGTATTACGGTTCTTTTTAACAAAGGCTCCCCCAGTTAATTAATTAAAAGAGACTCCCTCACTCATGGAAGAATGAATGACTGAATCAAAAGGAGCAATGAATATCCTGAAGAAGTGAACCTCAGTGAAAGATATTTATGCCGACACAATGCGCGCAGTGAGGTTGTTGCTTTGGAGACCAGAATGATGGATCCAGGAAACGAGGAGACGTTCAAGATAAAAATGCATAAGAAGGGCAATAATAAGAATACTTATAATAGAAGTAATTTATCTCCACACACGGTCACCTCACCACTTCACCACCTCTCTCTACACTTGTTTTCTTTACGACAAGCTTCCCACTACTGAGCTCTGAAAGCTTGGACGCCTTCTTCTTCTTCTGATAACCTTTCTCTCTTTCTCTCTCTCTTCTTGGATGGATGGCGGCTTTACTTTACCCCGCACACGCTCACTTAGAGCAGAGTCGTTTGTACCGCACTGGCAGAATAAGTAAAAGTGTGGAAAAAGGAGAAAGGCAGACAGGATGCTTGAGTTAAATGGTATATGAATGCATGGAGAACTATTGGGTCGGAGCTACCCGGGAGAAAACCGATAAGCCCCGATAACATGTACCCCAGTATCGAAGTGTCTAGGCCAGTTTGGGTTAACTTTTCCAGCATGCACTCACTATATGCCCACTTATCTTAACTGAACTTACTAATCGTGTGTAGGACCAAAATCTGTGGATCCATACTGCACCATTTTTTCCTCACGCTCTCTGCTCTTTCTCTTTTTCCCTTTCTTGTCGCTTGGATAATATCACGTTATTAAAAATTATGCCTAATTACCTGACCCAAAGAAGTTTCACTTTTAGATTTATCGTTATAAGACAGAGATGCATGGCCGTCTTCGTCAGGGAAACTTAATCATGATTTCTTTCTCTGTCATGCGTCTTTCCAGGAGGTGTCTATTGTTATCAGCATTACGGAATACAGACACAAAACATAATGAAAGACGACGATGGTGAAAGCGAATTCAACCATCCATCCCATAGATTGGAGCCTCTGCTATAGCATTGTGGACAGTACATAATAAGTACTTATATTTTCCGCATGGGTGTGAAAATGAGGAAGGGAGTAAGTGATTGAAGATGAACAAGGGCAAGAATATCTAGTCGAGATGGCGAAGATGGAAAGAAGATTGGTTCTTTATTCTGCACCATCAATCATCATTCTACTTCAAATTTTTGATACTTATCAACCAGAACCGAGCATAAAGGAGATGGCCAACTATGCCACCAACACAAGACTGTTGGATGGCTTGAGATAGTGAGGGAAATATGCGCCGGGTAACGACAGTAGTAGTTTAATTTAATGGGGAGCGTATGACATAAAAATGCATCTTCCACTGGCACACACACACATTAGAAGAAGTGCTGGTGTGGCATAATATATTAATGGTACGGGATAAAAAAAAAAGTATGTGGCGTGTATGTGATGTACTTTGACCTTTTCTTTCCCCTTCATTCATACGAGTAAATAAGTGTATTCATTTCATGTCATGCCATGGCTCATTCCATCTTAGCTTAAATATCTTGCTCGTTTAAAGTTTTGTCATCGGAATGCAATAAGAATTTGGAAGATGAGCCAAAATTGGCAGATGTTGACACTCGCTTTTCACATCCTTCTTTCTCCAAGTTTCGTCCGCCACAAAAAAAGACGCTTGATATAGACTACAAGCAAAGAGAAGGGGTTTGCTTGAGAGAATGGTTTCAGCGTTTTACTTTTCGTGAAAGTCTTAAAGGTTTCACATCCCTAGTTATCTAAGTCCAGAGCTATCTAAGTAATTACCAGGTTCCATGGGTTTAGCATTACCACACGGATATTCTAGGTCTGACCGATTTCAGATAAGCTGTATTAGTTAATCATGATTTGACAGTCCAGGAATGAAGTTTCATTTCGAAAAACAGAAGATTAGTCGTGTCTTGGAGTGAAAGGAAATTAACAACAACCAAATTAGTCTCTAGTCTTACGCTATTGATACGTACAACAGGGACATATCTTTTGGGCTGCATCAATATGTCTACGTTTGGTTAGATAGGTAATTAATTTTCCTTTCTTTATGTCTTCAATTTCCTTTCATGTTATTGCTAATTAGATAAAGGTTGTCCTCATTTTTATTCATACCAAAGTGATATAGATCAAGCTTCTGAAATTACACGCTAATGTATTACAATCTAATTAACAAGATTGTTTCAAGGACGGTTCTATTCTATTTATCTGAAAATGAAACGTTTTTCTGTGAAGCATGCCTACGTGATATTCTTGTGAAAGTACAAACCAACAACATAAGTATAAATAACTCAACGATGGAAGCAATTCTCAACTGAAATTTAGGTAGAGACTAAAAGTGTAGTTCTCAAAAATATATTACTTCTCTTTGAACATCGGAGTGGTATTATGCGGAATGCATCATACTGCTTGATTAAAGTTTCCACTTTGAATTCCGCGAGATAAGCTCAACTCTACAGATCCTAGTGAAGTGAAGTCGAATTCAGCAGTTTTAGAGTTTTGTTGAGGTAGGTGAAGAAAAGTGAGTTGTGAGTTGAGGTGTTGTTTGATGGATGCATTAGGCAAATTACATTTTAAAGAGAACCTCGCGATGATGCGTGGGATATAGAAGGAAGGAAGGAAGGAAGCAGTGGAAAAGAGTATTTCTCGACTTGTTCATCTAATCTATCAACACCTCGAGAGAGAAGGAAAGAAAGGAGAAAGACAAATGATCATTTGGTTGGGTTTCAGAACAACACCGAAGCCATTGAATAAATGACTCCGGCTTTCCTTTCTTTCCTTCCCTCTAAGAGCATTGCTAGCTTTTGTTTCAATGCCTTTACAATTTTTATTGTTTGGTGACGAAAGTACTTTGTTTAAAGAATGAAAGACATGTTTATGTAACAAAACAAACCATCCAAACTTAACTTTGTCAGCTCAAAAGAAAACTTTGATGTAGAGAGTCGGAGTCGGCAGTATCGCATTGCCTTCATTAGAACCTTCAGTTGTTCTGCGTGTCGCCCTGTTGCTAAAGGAAAATGACACTTAGGAAGTTCACTCTGTGTAACTAATTCATATAATAAACAAAACGTGCTATGTTAATTCATGTTTCTAATTTAGTAAAACGTCTTTAATTGCAAAGCACAGTACGATTGTGTTGCAAGAGGGCATTGAATGGATGCAACCAGGCTTTGTAAATAAACAAGTATGTATACAACAGTGATCCCTTGATGGAAGGGAAAGTTGTTGGAATTTCCGCACTCGAGGAAATGAACCGACAATAAGGTTCTCATCTAATCATCCAATCTCATCAAATCAGGCTTATCACATCCTCTTTCTTTCCACCTCTACCTTCGCGAATGCAGCTACTAACTAAGCTTTCCTCATCGTCTAACTCGACTGCTCTCTCATCCTTTCCTCTCCCTCTCTTCTCATTCTTATATTTCCATCGAATGATGCTCAAAGCCAAGCCATAGTGGATGGCTTAAGGTAAAATGCTCGTTCCTCTACCTCTACTCATTTCACTTTCATCAAACAACCTCCGTTTATAGCGTTCCTTATATGCGTATCTCTGGCATCCCTTTTTTGGGATTTCGAAATAGAAGAGTGGTTTTTGGAGAACACAGGGAAAGTGAGAGGAGAGAGGGAAAAGAAGCAGAGAATTGAGGAAGTAATTCTCCACTTTCACTCAAAAAGGGTAAAAAGCGTAAAATTGCATTCAGTTTAGTGCGTGCTTCAACTTTGAACTTTGTATTTTAATAAATGCAGGAAGTAAGGGGAGAAGAAAGAACCGTATTTGAAGCAGTTTTTAAAAACTTTCCAGAATATAAATATCCGGAGCGGATCCTTTTGAGTGTCGACGTGTTTTATATTGCAGAGTCTCAACAATTTTCCCTCCCACTGTTGCTTGTAAACAAGTAAATAATATCTTTCACCGGGAATGTATTTCGATTGCCAAATACAGACCCACCCTAGAGCAACTCCAATCAAACACAATGAAATGAAACGCTCCCCTGCAATTTAATATATACAACATAATTTGAATTGAAAAATATGCTTTGAATTACCTACGAGTGTTTTGTATCTGCCTATTTTACATATATTTCATTTGCACAACCATGAGAGTATTGGTTGAGAACAGAATATTAATTCAAGGAATGTTAGTGCTTCAATATTTGCTAAAGTGTAGTCAATATTGGTATTGACCAAGCTGAATGAATGCGAACATGGGGCAAGATGTCCTACTTTTCCAGTAACTGTTTTTACTCACTCTTTCTATCTGCCGGATCAAACACACCCACTGTAATTATAAAAAGTATTTTACTTGCTTAAAGTTTAAATGGCTTTCAAACTACATCTCACATTAAATATTTCTATGACATTTATTTCAAAAAGATGTCGAGTGGGGAAATTTCCTTCAAGAAATTTTCCAAAGAAGCATTTGTCGGTTAAAACGAATGGGATTTCGTTGAATGGAATCTAGACTCCCATTTGGCTTTACCAATACAAGTTTCAAATGCACAATGTGAGTTTAGTTACTTCTTGCATATTTATCAGACACTACTCGAGGGAAGTAGGGAGGAAATGGTATGTATAGGAAGGTTTGGTTGACGATGCGTCAGTTATGTCTGTGCTTTTCAAGGTACATTTTGTAAATGGCAAGTGAAAGTATCTGCCAGAACGGCATAGAGAATAATGGAAGCCGATAGAAAGGAGGAGAGATAGGAAAAGAATATCCTGAATCGTAACTCCACTCGTCTCTGTGAGAGTGAAGGAATGATGCATTCGTTTTAACGGAATATTTTATTGATATTTAATTTCCTTTAGGAAACTGCGTTGTTGGTGTCAACTGCTGTTACCTTAATCTTCCATGCGTCTAATTTCCCCTCACTTCACATTATTGGCAACTCTAGGACACGGAGGAAAGTAAAGGCGGTGGAGAAAAGTTGTATTTGATTTTATTCTGGCTTTCCACAAGAGAGAAAGTGGAATAGTGGCGACATTAGATTGAGTCGTTTATGTCTTCTAAGTATAGCATAAAAATTACTCCCTAAGTTATTTCCCACAATTCACCAGATATGCTTTATACAAATTTCGTTTCTCTAGTGACGGTGAGAAGTGACTATAGCATCCAATTTTAAACTTGCAGGTTCTGTTTGAGACCTAAAGGAAATTTGGGACTTGGTTGGAAAACGAACCTTCCAACATTGAAGTTGCTTCTATGGCAAGAGCACACACTCATTCTTGGATTGGGTGACAACGGTGGCAGCCATATTTTTCTGAAATGCCAATGGTAATTTGGTGTAATGTCCATGCAGCATGAGAAGCATGGGGGTCTAGGCATGGAGAAAAGGAACTGGAGAGGAATGGAGTCGCATGTGTGGTGCCCATTTAACCTGAATTTTTTCAACGTTCCCTAAAAATCTGCAGCTGCTACTCTACATTTTTTCATTCGCACCACCCTAAAACAGATCGGTTCTCTTTCTTTCCTTTTTTAAACATACTCACGTAATGACAATCAAAACGAACATGAGTGAACCAGCGTCACCAAGAAGAGGCAAGATTTCTCCGCCAATCCCCCCGGCGCCTACTATACTAATTTCCGCCTTATTGAACTGGCAGAGCCTCAATTTGCAGACGTTAAATTTGACAATACTTTCTGTTATTTCTAAAGTCAGTTCCATATTGACTATAAAATTGACACAAGTTATCTTTCTCACATTTTCTTTCTCTCTGAAGTCGGTAAAATGGTAGCCCTCAGGTCGAAAAGTCATCACAATGGAAAAATTGACAAAATCCCAAAGTGAAAGTGAATATGATATGTCTTCCGTATAACTAAAAGAAGCCTTGACGATAGAACCTAACCCTTAGGTGCTGTCGCTGTCTGACCTGGAATTAGATTTAAATCAAGGAAAGAATACTGTCTAAAGATTGTCCACCTCTATGACTCTTCCTTCCTTTTATCTTTTACTTTCTCTCAATTGTCATGGTTACTAACGTGAGCAATATTTTTGGACACTGCTCCTTCCCCAAACTTGCCAAAGTTCCTACCGTAAATAAGCTAAATCTAATTTTCTTTCAGGAATGAGTCTTGACCAATGTGTAAATTGGACCAAAGACCACCAATATTGGAACTGTGAGAATAAAGAACTTCTAAGCAATTTTATTTCTTATAGTCTTTCTACATTGAACGTCTTTCACCACCACCACATATTCTTACTATTCTCAAGGGCATTTCCAAAGCGCACATCGTGCACAACTTGTCAACAAGTTGTGCCCTGAGAAGATGAACTGAGAAATGATGACTGCATGACTAACAAATATTCCAACATACCGTATTTCCTCTATTTGTGGCCTCCGGCTACTAATATTTCGCCGGGCCTCCCAACCCGGCTACAATGAGAGACCGGCTACTATTAGAGATACAAAACCCCACGTTAGAGCAATAATGGCCGGGTTTTATGACCCGGCCATTATTAGGGTCCTTACAGTAGGGCCTACAAATAGAGCCCCGGCCAGAAATAG
>JAQIWU010000110.1:0-38626 GCA_034696445.1 Isotomiella minor
CTTATTTCTCGACGTATTATATTTTTTTTCCCAGAGAGTCACCAATCGAAAGATGACTCCTTCCATCCTTCTTCCCTAAAAGCAGTCTCAGCTCTTCATCCTTTTTCCTACTTTATTTCTTTAGATGAGAAGAAAAGTCGACTAAATGATTCATAATAAATAGCATATCACATCGCACAATGGAAAAGGAGGCTGAAAGGAAGGAAAGGCAAATCCTACAAAAGAAAAGAGAGAAAGTTAAAATGGAATGAAATGAGATGAGAGAGAGTATAAAGGACGTACGTAAAGCAAGATCTACTGGAAATTACAGTTAGGCTGTACTTCGTTCGTACACTTTTTGGTCTAAGGCTTATATCCATTATTACGAAAATAATCCTATCAAATTATTCTTCGGTTCATTTATTTTTTATGCAATTGGGATGATACCGTTACTGCGTGCGGCCCGTGCAAGTCAAACAAAGCAAAGTACTCGTTTAGTGTATACGTCTTCTGATCTGTTGTACTTTACAGTGACCGGCCTTACAAAAATAAGGAAGACTACGGAAAATAAGTAGTTTTTTCTTTGGTGAGGAGGAGAGACTTTGTAAAAAAATAAGGAAGAAAGACAATTGGGCCATGAGTGCTGGTGAGACCGACATGAATAAGGTCTGAGAAAGAGTCACCATTTATGTATGCACGTGTACATATTGTACATAGTACACACACGTCGCTCAACTACAAGAAGACTTAAGTGGATAACTGAAATGCGGTAAGGCCGACATTACCAACTTATCGTACCTTCTTGCTGCTTGGGGATGAACATACGTCACTACTGCTACTGCTGCGTTGATTTTTCCTTTTGGCTTTTACCATTTGGGTGCACTTTTCTTTGAATAAAATTACGTGGGAATGTTCTCAAAACTTTTACTGACAGTGCTTTATCTTTCTCCAGCCTCTTGGATTTTGTGTTTGGTGGAGGTGAGGTAGGTGCAAAGTGAGAGCTAAAAAGAGATGCTCATCCTCTGTCTCTTCTTCTTCGTTTGTTTCTCCTGGAGCATTTTCCTTCTCCTCTCTTTGCCACAAAGGTACGTTCCTTGACTTATCTGTTTTTATGCGTACTTTGTTCTTCTCACATATTCCCACCTCTCATTCTTATCTACCGTAGGTAAGATGAAACGTATGTAACCATCCCAAGAGAAACAGCACGGCCATCAGCTCTTGAGAGAGAGGCAGTGGCTTGAATGTCTCAATCCCCCCATCCTCCTTTCTTGCCATCCATTCAACTTTCTCTCCTTCCACAACATTTACAGAAATGTGCTGGAGTCTGCTGTACAGATAAAATTAGTGGAAATGGCAACCAAACACTGAAAATTGCTTCCGCCACAACTTAAACTTTAAGAGAAAGCGAGAATGTAGTTCCTTTTTTTTAAAAAGTATAAAATGTACAATTTGTAGCAATAAGTACGAGCACATTGAAATTCATTCTGGCATCTTCCAAATAAAGCAGGAGGAGATAAAGAATGATCATATCATATTTTAAAGAAACAAGGCGCACCAAGAATAAATAA
Source organism: Isotomiella minor (assembly GCA_034696445.1). Lineage (NCBI taxonomy): Eukaryota > Metazoa > Arthropoda > Collembola > Entomobryomorpha > Isotomidae > Isotomiella > Isotomiella minor. Next base: position 1,548 of record JAQIWU010000110.1, read on the forward strand.
AAGTGTGGTTCTTGCAGAGAAGATCATGATGTGATCTGGAGTGCCTTCAAAACAACTGGGAGGGAACTACAACATCATCAAAATAAGAACAAAAGGAAATTGTTATTCAGAAGGAAAACGTCAATTTTAGTGAAAAATCGTAAACTCCTCATTACAATACAATGTCAAATAATACAAAAGTGTTAAGGGCAAATGCAATGAAATATCTGAGACGGTATGAGCTGCATATGAAAGCAGACCATGATTGTTGCTACTGTTAGTGGTTTCTTCCCCATTCTCATGCTTTCACTTCCTCTTTGTCGCCACTGGTGATGGGGAATATATAGGGACTGTGTGAGTGGAAGACAATTGTCAAAGATTCTCTCCTGAAATAAATTTCGGGTTTGCCCCCAGGCAGAAGAAAATGGTACAAAAGTGTACAGGGAAATGAAACACGGACTGCTTCCATGACGTCTTGTTATGTAACTGGTATTCGATGTCTCACAATCTACGACTGTATGGGGGAATGAATACTACCCTCTTCTTCCTCATGATCTGATCTTTTTATGGTTATGAGCATCAAAAATTATCCCTCACCCTTTCCCTCTTGTGTGTGACGTGAAAGAAAGTGAGCATTTTATGGAATGAAGGAAGGGAAAGTAAAAGCACATCTTTGAAAATATGGTTCTTTAACCTACGTACAGGAGGTAAATGAGTATATATTTGTTCCATAACACATCCATATTGCACGTCCACCCCACACACACACACTCACAACTTAAGGGAGAAAGAAGGCTTTCTTTTCCTTGACTCTTGGAGGCTTCTGAGTGGCGTGGATGGTTGAATCGAGCCGAGTGAGATGAGATGAGTCGAGACTTTACATTGTGATCACGTTGTTGAAACAACTAAACCTCAAAAGTTCTTGTTCAACTTTCCTCACTTCAATTTACTTTTGTGTGTAGTGAGTGGTTAACTTGACTTTCTCTTATCCACTTGCACGTTCTCATGCCAGACAGACATACGGGAGGAGGGGGCCCAGTATTGCTATTACTTTATTTGAATCCAAGCGTTTTTGCTTTGATAAACGCATTTTTTATTATGGTCAGAAGAGAGAAAGAAAGCAGGATGGAAAGACTCACCCGTAAGGGTTCAAGGAGTCGGGTATATCTCGGTGTCTGGGGTCGTGTATTAATTTTGCTTTTATAGCGGAGCTGTGGTGGCAGTTCTCTGCAAAGCAAAGCACTTGGTGAAACGAAGAAAGAGATTATGGGCAGGCAATGTTTTATACTGTTTTATTACCCCCATTTAGACAACCGTTTCATGATCGAAAGCTTTCTTCCTCTTACGGTTTCATTAATTGTGGAATCCTGTCAACTATCGACCGAAAAACATTAAATCTCAGTTTAGCAGCGGCGGATATATGAAAATGGTGAACTCTGCTCCCATCATCATCGCGTTCTACCCCTCTGCCTTACGTCTTCGGTCCCGAGGAATGGAATGGAACGAAAGTATGACATAATTGCATTCTCTCGCCTCTCCCCACTCTGCTCCTTGTCTTGCTTCTGATACCATCCGTTGAGGTTTCAGACTCTCTTGGTGCAAGGCTGAAGGAAGGAGAAAAGTAGGAGAGAATTTCGCTTTGGTTGAATGGTAATGGTTGTAGCAAAATTGATTAAAGAAAGTAAATTGCCCATTAAAGTAGAACATTATGAGACATTAAGGTGATGGAACTGTTCATCATCGTCTCAACACAATCCTCAAGAATCAAAATCTGTTAATTGAATAGAAGACGAGAGAATGAGGGGGAAATGAGGGTAACTGTTATTCTCAATTACGATTTAATGGGACAATTCCTCGTATTTGAGTCTGTTAATGTCAACCCACACCTAGCATAACATATTCAAAAGAAATTGTCTGACATATCTAACCCTTTAACTGCATCATTTTTTTACCTACAAATCGTTGTTTATAATCAAGTACAAAAGTGCAGGTTTTTTTTACTTGTTTTGTAAATTCTTAAAAGGTGTACAATTTGAACCGTGCACAGCTGCCCATAAAAACTTGAGCAACACTTAACACTTTCCTTACCTCGCATAAAGCATTCTCTTATGAGCTCATTTGCATTCGTGTTTTAAAGGCATCAACATAGCCTACTTCCTATAGATAACTGATACAAGAGAAAAATATTGTTCGCCCTTTCACCGGAGAAGATATTTTGAAGCATTTTATTTAGAAAGTAGAGCCTTATTATGGCGAAAGTGAGATCCATCCAACTCAGCCACTTAACAGAGAAAGTTTCTTCACAGGGAGAAAAGAGAAGCAAGGGAAAATGACCAGATGGTAGTAATGAGAAAGATAGAAAGACAACCACCTTCGAAACTCAATCTAAGATTGAACTCAATCTCGATGCACTGCCTGAGCTCTATTTCTTGTCTAGTTATTTATGTACCATGTGCCTTCTACATTGCGTTACACATTTATGCTCAACTGTAGACATGCAATAACGAAAGAGGGCGGAAATTAAAGTCTTCATTATTGCACCTTACGCGTTCCACATCTTTGGAAGAACAGCTTCAAAAACTGCACCGTGAAGACTTATCTCAGTCATCCATCTTTAATATCATTGCCCCGATTTCCAATTAACATGTCTACTGGTCTGTAACCAGAGCCTCCTCAACTCTTCATTCAGAGTAAAAAATATGGAAAGTATCACAATGGCCATTAAATGCAAACTTTCATTTCTGATTCAAATTTTATTTCTACGTTTTCACGGGATGTTCGGCTAAGGTACACTACAAGGTAGGATATAAGGAGAAAGTGACTGATAGTAGTGCTACAGAGTGCAAGAGAGCAGTCGGATGAAATGAAAGTGAACAGGAAGTGATGCAATACCAACCGCTGGGAATTCAGTAGAAGGAAGAAGAAGGGGTGGGTTGATGGACGGATGGAAGAGTGATATAATAATGTAATGTGATGATGGTGTGCAGGGTTGAATTAGGAGGTATACATTAGTGTACTCCACACGTTGATGCGTAATGTGTCGATCGACCAGTGAAAGGTTGGAGGCAGTATGCGCCTATCCCTTAAGAAGCAGGGGTAAATTTATATTAGCCCCAAGTACCTACTTTTATTAGTATTGGATGAGTGATTTGGACAGTGGGTGGGAGAAAGTGTGAGGCAAAGCAAGGGTAGCATCCTTCCTCCAATTTTCACATCCCGACTCATCTTACTTTCCCTCTGCAACAATACTTTTTGGACTTTTGGTATCCAAGAGAGAAGGCGGATGAGAAGAGTAAGATTGATGATGGATAAAATAAGCACCAAGTCACTGACTGCCGGTCGACGTGTATCATTAGTGAAGAAATGTGATGTCCGTGCTTTTTTCGCATTATTTATTTAGCTTAAACACTAAAATGCTAAAAGAGTCCATGCCACAGTGCGAACGTTTAGCTCTTTACCAAAGACAAACAAACCGTCTTACATTTTTTTAATTGTTATTAGTCTCTCCACACGTCGTTGTAATTAATCACGCCGTGATTAATGTGTACTTTGACAAATTTTTAATCAAGTCCTGCGATGATCAAAATGAATAAGTTTTTCTCACATCCTTAATACACAGACAGACGTCGAAGTACGTCGAGATACAAATTGGTTTGGAAATGCACAAGTCCCATTGTTTGCCTCTCCTCATTCGCTCTGTTTATCTTGTCCTGGCATTATTACTTCCTTCATTGCTTTTGAAAAGAGGAGGGAGTGCAGAAAAAGTGAATTTTATCATGAGAAAGAGGAGGCATGAGAGGCAGGCAAGGTTGAGACAAGTGGATACACACACACAATATGTATCCCAGCTATTACTGTCTGTGGAATTTGTTGGTGGAAAAATAAATGAGGAAGGAAATGGGTGGACGGATGCATCAAAAAGCATCAGAGCAGAAAGCTCATTCTTCTTTTTTCACCAAACAACCAGCCTCAAAGCTTTTACTCACTTTCAACTCTTTTGAACTCTCTCAACTTTCTCCAACTCCTCACAAAATCCTTGCACCCCTCAATCTCAAAAACCCAGCATATTTTCCTCTCCCTCCACTCTTTCCTAATATCACAAGTACCTACCACCGAGTTCACCCAAAGTACACACACACACACATTCATAGTGAACCTACTCCCTTAGACTCCTACTTCCTGGCCAGGCCTAGCTTTAAAAGACAACTTTATTAAATCATTCATACAATGAATACAAAGCAGGAGCATTTTTATTTCGTGATTCAAATTTTAATCTAACAAATGCTGACAAACGGTCGAGTTGCTTTCCCTCGTCTTCTTCAACCCACTTACTTTTCCCATTGGACTCCTCGTTGTCTCTATAGCTTCACACTGTTGCCTGTTCATTGAAATAACTTGAAACACACATCATGTGTAGGTGTCTGTGTTTTATTTAGTTATTTTTATTGTAGGTTAAAAACAAGGTTCTTCTTTCATCCTCACGCTTCTTCTCTTTGAATTTCTTAATTTTACCAAACCAACCCAAGTTTGCACAAGAAAGTATGGGACTTTTAAAGAAATGCAATTCTATAATGGTCTCTTTCTCTTTGGCCCTCTAGCAAAAACGCCATTGTTATATATTTTCAATTTTAATCTCAGCCTAGTTTCTACCTTCCTACAGTGTGAATATTTTGATGAAAAAGTGTCCTTTATTTTTCCTTTATTGCAATAACAGCTTCAGTTGACTCACTCGCTCAATTCATTCCAAGAGAAAATGGAATGGCGAACTTGAATTTAAGCTAACATCAATATTTGCGAGAGTCAATTGTTTACTTTAGAGTCAAAGCAAATACGCCTGAATTGCTGCACAAATAGGAAGAAAGTTAATGTTGTGGAAGGAAGATTTGTTTTTTTTCTCTCTCCCTTCCTATTGGAACTTCCTTTGCAATGCAACACTGTTTCGTCGTGTATGCCAGGGTGGTCACAATATATATACGCTTTTAGGTGAAAGTGTAATGCTCGTCCCTAAAGCTAAAGGCACACTTGTAATTTTTGGATTTGTATAATTGTTTGTTTACATTTGCCTATAGCTTAGATTATCGACTTTTGGGAGACAGAAGGACGTTTTCATAAGTGCTATATTCCGCTTTTTTATCGCAGGGATATTTATTTTTATGTTGCACTTATTTTCTTCATCGATTGCCCATTTCCTCACCTCATCACTCTATAAATAAATGATGGAAATTGATCATCACAACATTGGGCGGATAAAGATGTCATCATATTAAATAGGACAACCTAGTCTTTTTTGATCGGATCCATTTTACTGAATTGACGGGAAATTTCCTTGAATTGATCTGCAAAACGGGGACATTTGTATGTGTGGCATGTCAAACTCCCTCCTTCCTCTTATGGAAAGATGTCTCACAGCCCATGCAAACAGCAAAAGTGAAAGTCAATGGAAGCTGCAGAGTCCACCGAGGGACTAAACTGTTCAAATGAAAAAGAAAATGGAATGGAACAGTTGGTTTAATTCCTATCTACTGCACTTGGTTAGAGAGTTGGCAGGATGAAACTGGCTCAGCGCACTCTGCAATGTTGACGAGTGGTGGATTGACGGAAAGTGAGTGACGACTAGGCAGGCAGGGTTTCCTTATGCAATGCTTTGCTTTCCGACTACGTCTTCTTGACTTTCTCCTCCTGATTTTTGCCTTTTCCAGATTTTGCTCATGGGATTCCCTTAAATTGTACGTTGAGTAAAGTGGAAAGTGAAATGGAATGTTGCGAGTGTATGTGTCTATTCAAGGATACAGAATTAACTTGAGTTTTTTTCTTCTACTTTGTAGCCTGTGCTGTGCATTCTGACAGATAGAGGAAGAAGATTGCTATTTTATTGTTCAAATACTAGCTTGGAGCGCAGTGCAATCATGCCAGTATACTACAATACATAGCTCCCCCACCCCACAGCCCCGTCAGCCTTAATCATCTAACTATCCAACTTGAATCTTGGTTCTGATTCTGATCCCAAATAAACAAGAAAGAATCACACCCGGGGTAAGAGATCTCGCAAAGTTAATGGTACGATTTTTTTTATCTACTCAAAACAACGTTAAAAAGCCCAATCATTGGTTGGCTTGCCCGAAATAGGTGCATCTAAGAAGCGCCACAAAATACATTCTTCGAGGTGAGTCTTTGTGACAAGTGAATTGATTTTTGTCATTAATTTTTACCAGGACACAGTTAGAAATTGGCACTTTCACTTTATTATTCTAAACTTGGTAAAACTCGGAAGGTTTAATGCAGTCGTTGTGTTTTCTATCCTGAATGGATTTATTTTAGGGGAGGAATAGACGAGCTCATTTTAAGAATTCAGGACAACGTTCATGTTCCTAACTTCTGAACGTCGATGTCACGTCTTCTTGTAAACTTGACCTCTGGAGAAAAGAGGTGCAGGGAGAAAGAAAAGAAAGCAAAAAGAAAAGGAGACGAGTTAGGAAGAAAAGAAAAGTGCTGAAGAAAGAAAGAAAGGTAGACAGGCAGGGATAGAGACAGAGTGTTGGTTAGACGTGTGCGCTTCTAGAAAGGGAAGAAAGAAAGCTTTTTAAAGCAAGCTTTGGTTATTGTAATTCTGCAGTTGACATTCTTAAAGCAGACGGAAACAAATCTAAACTGCTTCTCGTCTGGATTTTCATTATCGATTCGTTTAGCGCAATTTAGTAGCAAATGAGTCGGGGACTTCGATTTCAATCCTCTGCTCAATCTCTTTTTATTTCCCAAACAAACAATACATTCCTATTCTTTCTTTTCCCTTTCCTCTTTTCCTATGGCTCCTGCCTCCATGATGGCATGATCAGTCTCTCTTTTGAGTGAAATCCCCAAAATACATCACCCTGGAGCAAATCCTACACAACTTTTCCTACAACTTTTTTTATTCTGAAAGCCAGCACATTCACCTTGCCTGGAACTGACTGAGCAACTAGAGATTTTAATACATCCTTCCTTCAATTCTTTTTTTATTTGTCTACATTTATTTCATTAATCCCTTAAACATAAAGCTAATAATTTAGCATCATCCTATTTCTACGCTGCATTTACCCATGTTATTAATCAATTAACATCAAGTTAGTGGGATAGCCGTCAGGAAGCAATTATTATTACCAAGTGGATGAAGGGATTTTCAATTTATTTTAGTCCCAACGTCCAATCCCATGCTGAGCTCATGTTGATTCCCAATTTAGACCAGATGACAGACAAATTGACAATCAAAGCAACAAAGAACAAATTCCTGCTGTCTTCACAGACAGAAGATCGACGTCCCCCAAATCTGTGGATTACGATTCCCTTCCTTGAAGCATCCTGCTCTCTATTTCTGATGTGACAAGTGTAATGTGAAAGTATCTGTCGAAGCACATGTACAAATCCGCCCTTATTCCTAGAACAAATTCAATTTAAGCATGAACCTTGGCTAACAAATAAAATATCACAAATGCACAATAAATAAGGATTCATTCATTTGGATTATTCTCATGACTTCTTTGTGTTCATGACGTTGTTCAGCTATACTTTCCCTAAGTCGAGTTTCAAAATGTAAATTGAGACCAAATTTATTGGAGAAAGTAGCAAAATTGAGTTAGACGCTAGGACCGATGACACCAATCGGGGGAAGAGATACCTTCTCCATCCAATTAATAGGAAGGTACCTAGGTTAGGTGAGTTGTGCTTAATTTGAATTTGAAAGTTGTCACCCTGCTCTGCTGGGAAAGAGCTGTCATACCCGACCTACTATTCCCTTTTATTATGCTCATCTTTTTCCTCCTTCCACGACGATGTGGTGGTGTGACGGGACGAGAGCGGACAATAAATGATTCTCGTCCTTTCAAATATTCAACTGTTTCACTTTCAGTTCAATTTCCCTCAAGTTTCTGTTGACTCGATGGTGGTACAAGTTGAAAACTAGGGCCTGCCTGGGCGGGGAGGAAATTTCTCCACTTTCTCTCCATCAATGCATTGGCAAACGAAGAGAGACAGCCGATGGATGTAAAGAAAGAATGGATTCACGACGAGGATGAAGTCATGATGAATTACATTCCTATCGATTCAGCGACACACAAATACGGTCTGACCTAACTCATCCATTCAGCCATCCATTTGGCGCATTTTGGATTATGAACTTTGCACAGAGTCGAAATTGATCCAAAATTCCTTACCCAATCAATTAAAGTCTAATTACTCACAGCTTGCCACTCTATTTGCATTTGCTCCACCCTGGCAGCCCTGTCCCACTTGGCTGAATTTCTAACTGCCTCAAATCATGTCACCTTTTTGGAAATTATACTTCCTACCTGTCTGCAGTGAGACGGACAGACGCGGGGATCACATTAAGCTGCTATTTAGGTCCTACTCTATTTGATGTGACTAAACTTATTGACGTGATAGACTCATCGAGCAACTTTTGGACAGCTTCGGCATCATTTTCACCATCCACTTGCTTGAAATGAGGTGATGCTGAAGGATGCGGGAGAATAGGTTCCAAATAAGTGTATTTCAATTCACCTCGCCAAACCGCAAAGTGAAGTAGGAGAAACAAACGAAAATAAGTAAAGCAGGGCACAAAGCAAAGTTAGCTACCTTTCAAGTTAAGCCACCTATGTCACAAAGTGGGTGACTCTGCTTCTGCCTATGCTTTCTCTATCGCACACTTGCATGATGGAAGAAGAAAGTAGAAAGTAGGAAGGAGAGGAGGAAAGTAAAGCCAATGTTCATTCTGAATTCTCCACAAAGTTCTCTGCATAGTAATGACTACCTGGCATCTGAGCCTTAAAACTAGGTGCGACTCTTGAAGGCGACGCATGGACTCCTGTTACGAATTATCGTTTCCACCACTTGGAATATTAAGTAGAGAAATTGGGACATTTTGTTGCAAAGCAATGCTACAAAAAGAAGCGAGTGAAAGTGAATGCTTGGAGAATAGTGACACTCTTTCTTTGCTTCGCCAAATTAGAATAAATATAATTTAGAGCTGACGTGCGAAGGCCTCGTGTGCGTTTTTAACCACCGCCGCTGTCACATTTTAGCATTTAAATCACATTTTATATGAAGACGCTATCAAAATCATATTCGCTGCTGCCTTTGGTTTTCCTGCGACATACCAATTGTAATTAGTTCCCCCGCCTAATTGAAGAGATGTAGGTTAAAGTCGCACTGAACAGTTTCCCTCGAAGGACGCTTTTCTGCGGAAGAGGATAACAGTTCCTCAGTCTAGCACTATAATCACGGTATACGCTGTACACCTTTAGGAATCAGGAGGATCTTCTTGACCCCCTGATAATTTAATTTTTTAAATAAAAAATTGAGAATTAAATACAGTTGTCAGGAGGAGAAAGTAGGTCTTGGGGTAGGATGAGACAATGCTTGATCTCAAATATACGTCCTTGTTCCAATCCGACGGAGATGGTTACTTTAAGTTGGTAGGGGTAGGATCCATCCCCCGACAGCAGCGTAGGAGGAATCCAGTTGCGATATGAAGAAGAGATTTAAATTTCTAAATCCAAATCCCAGCCTTACTTTATTCATCTCCCGGCCAAAGCGCTTACTTGGTTGCTGTTACCTCGGGAAGTTGTTGGTACTTAGAAGACATTATATGTAGCACTTAATGGAGTTGCGGTAGTATCAGGATGGGCCTTAAATCTAAAGAGCAAGACAGCGACTTGGGTTCTCTAAAATCCATACAGCAGTAGTTTATTTTATTCCGACGTTTTCTGAGCCTCTCGCAGCATAAGAGGAAGAAGGAGTTTGGTTCAGAGTTCAGGTTCAACCAAGCAGTTTCCTTCCTACAGTTCACAATGTACACGTCCACTAACTGACTGGCTGCGTGGTGTGGTTGGTGTGATATATGTATACCTATGTAAAGTGAAAGTGTGCAACCACCGATTTACAGATGGTTGCTTCCTGTCTCCTTCTTCCGCACTTTCTCCTATACCATCCTCCCTTCCTTGTAAATTGGATTTATTTCATTCAATTCAATTCCACTAGTATTAAATGCAAAACCAATCCTTTTCTCTCTCTCTCTCACTGTTTATTTCCCGTGTACTACTCGCGACGAGCATAAGAGAAGGGTAGATAAACTTGATCCACTTCAGATCAGTCCATGTATGACACTCTAAGTGTTTCCTCTTTTCTCCGTGTTTACATTTACACACAAACAGAGGAATGTGGTGGTTGATGATAAGTTTGAAGTGAAGTGAAATACGATGAAAGGTTGATACTCCAAATTTACGAGTTCGTGTAAAGTAAAGCTCATCTGCAAATGTTGTGGTGTTTGAAAGAGATCAGGCTAGCTCCTCTTTCTCTATCCCTGTCAATTGGGGGATACTATGAAAGATAGAAGCAATACGTGGGACCAAATCAGGCAGAGAAAGAAGGACTCTTGGGCGTCTGTTCAGGTCTATTTTATATTTCAGAGATAAAAATACATTGAATTTCTGTCATGTTTTGAAATATGACCGAATACCAACCCTCTTCACCCAGTGGGAAGGGATTCTTATATGGGAAAAGGTGGTAGTCATTAGTATAAAATTAGTATAGGATGGTAGCTTGTTTTGTGTTATCCGTCCAAGTTTGTTTAATAGCATCACTTTGCAAATAAAACTGCGTCGTGCGAAATTGTCGCTTTTCAAAGGGCTTCCTTTTGAGTATGGAATTGTTTAAACAAAAGAAAATTGATTCCTTTTTGTTATGGGGATGTTAACAATATTATCAAATTATAGACGGCAGTGCAAATTAATCCATTCTAGATTAAAGGTAAAGGGTTCAAATTAGGGTAATAACACGACTTTAATTTGACTTTCGTTTGATCAGAAGAATCAAATTACCATAAATATTGAGAGCAATTGACGTACGCTTCCATTGTTTTACTTACAAACCCATTGGACTTTCGTTTTTTTGCCGAGCCCACCTTTTATAAAGCACGTAATAAGACGACACGTAATAGAAGGGAAGATCAAAGGTTGCTCAAGCTGGTCTAGGCTTTGTAAGTATTAGTGCAGTACGAATTTCATCTTTCGAATGGAAGGGAGTGCAATTTGCCGTATTACTTTTGTACGACTTTGCAACAACTCTCAGAAAAATGCGTAGGTTAGGAACGAACCCCAGGATTTGGAGAGAACAATAATGAAAATAATGTGAAAAAGTGAAAGCTCTCTCTCGCACTCTCAAGGAAACCCCAGCAATGTTGAAAGATTGTTTTTTCCAAAAGTAATTTTTGACTGAGAGAACAAAGAAGCATTAGCTGCAAAGGGTCCATGATTAATTGAACAAATTGAGACAGTCAAAGCTTTACTCCTGACCAGGTTTAGGAACTCTAATGTTCTTTTTAATTGACACTACACTAATTACATAGTTTCAAGTGAAAGTAAGTTGAGTTTCTTTTCTCCTTTCAAATTGGGTAATAAATATTGGGCTAAGAGAGCTAAATCGCTGAAGAAGGAGAAAGAAAGAAGTACTACTCATTTCCTTCAATTTTAGGCGTGTTGACTTACAACCAAGCTATAGTCCTTATCCAAACTTTTTTTTTGCTTCCCTAAATCGAAAGTGTGCCACTGCTGTTCTTCTTAAAGGAATGATGTTCTTCCTTTCCACAGACACATTCATAAGACCGACGAGGTGCACTATCATCCGGTTTTTATTACCCCTTTGTCCAAGTTTTACATTCTGCATCCAAACTTGAAATAAGTTAGGCCGGGATTGAGGTTGTGTTGTGTATCATACCACCAAGCGCAGCCTGCTTCAACACATCCAAATATAAGGGTTGACTAAATCTTGCTTGGGTTTTGCTCAGTCTTCAATCTAGTTTAATTTGCTTACTTTAGTTTTTACAGTTCTTGTTTTGTGAGCTGCGGGTAAAAGGAAAAGTTTATGTAAGTCGGGCATCGACTATTGATGAATTGAAATTGGTGGGTTCTCATCCCTACGGCCCAGAAGAGTAATAAATCCTTCCATTACGTTCCAAATTTTCTCTCGGAGAAAGCAACTGTCTATTGTTTCTGTAGATTTTAGAGGTGGGCGAAGAAGAAGAAAAATAGAGTGCAATGTGGTTTCTCATGTTAATGGTTTGTTTTATGGTTTCTTCAATATCGTTGCTACGTTGCCAGGACATTAAAAGTAGGTAGCTTGGATGAAATGAAAGAAAATAAAAATTGAAAATCTCCCTTTCGCAGCGCAAGTCGTCTCAACTTCATACAGCATAAACATACCTAAGTCTTCTCTCCTTGGAACGTAGAACCAATCGCTACAATAATAATTGCTCCTATTGTGTAACAACACTCTATTTTCGGGCATCTACTTTCTTGAGAATAAGAGGGAAAGGGTTTAATTAATTTTGAAATGTAGACTCGTATTTCCATTCCACCCATCTGATGTTTCGACATTATTAATGTGGCAGTGCTCTTTGAGAGTTGGTGTGATGGAACTGATGCAACCGCTTGTATTAAAACTGGCAAACATGTACTCGTATGTGTATCTTGTCACATACATTAAAGCTGTATCCAATTTCACTTTCCCTGGCTCATATTTCTTCATTCAGTAATGACATTTTGTACTTTGTCCATGTGTCACCTGGAAATGGCTTAGAAATGATGAATCGAAGGAGGCAACAACACGCAAATTTTCCTTCAAAGCTACGTTATCATCATAGTCTAATTCAGCCATATCTACTTATGATACCACTGTGACAAACTTAGTTTACAGCGTTACCAAGAAAGGCGTTGTTACCAGTCAAGGCTCTCCCTGCAACCCCTATGGTTCTAATCGTGTTCTCATTATTACGCCCTTATCATCACTCACTCAACCCCCCTTCAGCATGATCATTTGTCACTCAAAGTTGCAACGTTTGCCACAACATCCATCTGTTCTTGTTACATTTCTTAACTAAGAAAAATATGAGCTAGAACAACGGTACTCTGGTCATGCAAGGGTTGCTCAGTTTATTAGGATAACAAGTGCAAAAAATTGCTACAGAGGAAGACTACATTTGTCATTTGTGTCCCCTTTTCCTGGACGCGGCACTTGACTTTAAATAAGGTTACACAAAATGTACAACGGGAGATGGGATGAGATGATATGATGTAACAACATAATCATGCTAGGGCGATTGCACTCTGCGTGTAGGACATCACCATCATACATTGTGGGAAGGACATAACATAATGCGATCTATAGTAACTGTTGTTAACTGGTATATTGGTTGGGGAAGGGAATTGAATCTTAAAGACTCCATGTTTAGAGGAACATTCAGTCCAAAGGAAGAGGACGGGAAAGTTTAAGTGGAATACAGTCACAGCAGCCAAGTTTGCCTTATCAAGAACCACAAGCCTGCTTTCTTCCACTTCTACGTACTTCTTCCCACATTTGAGTGAAGTGAAGACTGAAAATCTGAACAACCCAGCATTTCTGTATCTTTTAGAGGAGAAACTTCAGTTTTCAAACTGACTGAATGGTATCGACCTTACTCAAGGTTTCTTAGCACGTCTGACCTAAATCGGGTTGGACAGCCATCTCTTTCTGCCTCGTCCATGGTTTCCAGAAATCACTTGGCATAAAAATCACAATATGATGTTTTACGACCTGTCATACATTCCCAACCCTCGTGTGCCGAACTAATTGAAACAAATCTAATTATTGTACTTACGTGGTTATGGCTTAATGGAGTACTTTTTGGAATCAACCTTTGTTCTCGACAAAAACAGGTACGCCGGGGCTCATGAGTAGGTTGTAATAAAAAGAGTCACAAACAACGCCTGTAGTATTTTTTGTATTTGTCAATGAAAAAGTTTTCTTCATCATCATCAAGGACACATTTCTCGGGCGGTATCAGGGACTATGAGCTACAGTCGTACCATGCTGTAGTAGGTATTTGTGTTGAGGAGGGGGAGAAGGAAAAATGAAATAAATGTATTCATGAACGTTGAATTGTTCTGTTCCTCTCTTTCTATTTTCTCGTCGAAATTCATTTCTTTGACAATGACGACGGCAGGAGAAAGTCGTAGAATCTCAAAAAAAAAGTATAATGGAACCAACAGAGCTCTCTGATTTTCAACCAACTGTAGTATATCATTGCAATCGCACTTCTTTCAGTCCTTCCTTTTCATGTGTTTTGTCTTCTCCTAGCTTCTCCAGCAGTCACGCCATGCTGTGCTTTGCCCGCAGTGACACATTGAGCCTTATAGTCAATCACTCATTCGCCCCTCGCACAAATACAATTGAAATAGAATTTCCTACAGATTGATAGATTCATTCTTCAAAACAATTCGGTCGCTTCTAATACAAATGAATTCTTTTCATTATCAGCGTCTTGTGCTTCGCCCACCCTTGTCTGGGTGGATCACCTTCCTGGCACATCCTTCTGATGGAAGAGGGTGAAGTACAACCAAGACTGAGTCGTAGAAGAAAGCGAGAATCCCAGAATGTAAGGTACTTTCTCTTTCTTTCGACTGCATTCAAAGACGCGATGATAAGGCTCCAACTCAATTTTCACTTAGAGCAAGAAAGACATATTGTTTGGTTGATATTGGTTCAATCTAGAGAATTTGTTGACATTAAAAGATGAATAAGATATCCTCTTTGAACTCAGCCTGACTGAAGCGCCTCAAAAGATGCAAGAGAGGAAGAAGACGTTGAAGAAGGACGCCTCCTCCCCCTTTACCATAGTCTTCTCTCTTCTTTTCGCTTCTCTACACTCTTCAAACTGTTTGTTATTATCAACCAAGGGAAAATAGAAGAGAAGTCAAAGTCACTTCATAGGAGAATTATATTTGGCACAGAAAACACTGAGAGATGAGACGGAGAGAAAAGACGGCGAAAATGAAATAAGGAGCTGAGATTTCCATTGGCTTTGATTTTGACTGATAAGTTGTTTCCATTCACATCCACCCGTCATCGGGTCCTTCTTTAACTCAAACAAAAATACTTAATTTTGGTTCGACAAAAAGCATTGCTGCTGAACTCTTTTCTCCGCACTGTATCAAACGCAGACATCATCGTTTTACGTGACCGCATTGCGTGCATAACTTTGAGAAAAGTTCTTTGAATAATTACTTTGCCTATTTATGCGTGCACCAGCAAATCACTCTTTGCTACCACTTCAAATGTGTCGTTAGAACAGCGTAGTTAGTTACACAAAAGTTTCTCAAAAATTTGCTGAAATTTCTGAAACAAAACGTGAAATAAAAGTTTGTGGGAAAACCAAGAAGTTGGATCACGAGAGGGTGACGATGATGATGATGTAGGGTAGAAATTGAGCATTTCGTTAGAAGGTTTTGAGTAAAAGTAAGAATATGCTTCAAGCTGACTCAACCAATCTGTTCTCCATGCTTTCACGATTGCGATGAAAAGAGAAGAACAAGTGACAAAACTTTCCCTTTTCTAACAACCAACAAATAGACAGATGAACTGGGCTCCGCATTGATCAGAACCAAGTCAATCCTCATTTCTTCGTTGACAATGTCATTTTAGGGATCTAATATGACAACTGGTTGGTTCTGTTGCCCCATAAGAGAATCACGTCATCATCTGCCGACAATTTTTTTGCCCAATGGTGGCTGCACAACTCCTTCTACTTTGACTACTCTATTAGGTATGCATCAACCACTTCTCTTTATGCCTCTCACTTTCACTTCTTTTGTCTGGATGAATAGTTTTTAAAATGACTGCCTCATTTTCCGAGTGTAATTAATTGTGACTTTTTAATCACCTTCTGCTTTGTCTCGGTGAAGTTGTTGTTATGCACGAATGGACTGAAATAAGTCGACAGAAATAATTTTCTGTTTTCCTGTCAGACAGAGTCTCTTCAAACAAGTGCCCGCCTGCAAGCAGGAATAAAGGAAATAGGGTTTAAATTCTTTAACTTTTCAAGAACAGAAAGCGATTCAGAATTTCCACATGATAAAGTTCCTAAAGAAAGTATAGAAACCGCAAGTAACCAGAGGAAGAAACCACTGTGAGAATTTGGAGAAGATGGTGGTTGTGGAGGCGGTGGGCTCAGAGGATGCGTTGGTAAATATGAGAATTGAAATTGCGACCATTTGTAAAAAGAGTCATCAAACAAGAGAAAATAGCTTGGGGAAAGTTGTTTCTGTCGCTTCAATCAGTGTATGCTTCGCTCTACTGCTAACCATCGCCATTAAGAGGAACAATGCCACAGCGACAGTGTGGAAAGTAGAACCACCATGCCACATCAACATTCGTATGGTAAGCACTTGAACCGGCAAAACCATGAACAAACCCGTCTATTCACTCGGTTTTATCTCCAGCTTTTCCAAGTTTTCACAGATTTGCTTGGTTAACTGCCTTTCGTAAGGTTGCTTCACCCTCAAACTTTTACGGAAAATTCGAGTAAACAAACATTTGACCATGAGTAAAGTGCGTAAAACTCACGTACGAATTCCTTCTTGGGGCATGCGGGTGTAGCTTTAACACTGCGACGACAATGCCCTCTGATTGACAAAGAAGCCTTGTCCATGTGAACGTTTTTCCTCGAGTTTAACGAATGTTTACTTTGCATTCAAATAAGTGCCTAATTGCAATCTAATGTCAAATGGGAAACTTTTTGTAAAAAATCTTATTGACACAGATGAGGCAATGAGAAGTAGAAATGTTGGTTTACTCTAATTTAATTGACAGCTTTATTATTGTTGATTTATTTGACTTTGCCAAAAGTAATTACCATGGGAACGGCCTGTATCGTATTACATTTCGCATATTGTTAAGGTACTGCAGCAGCAGAGTGTTGTTTATTTAATCAAGGGAACTACCTTGACTATAAAGTCAAAAACTGGTCTACGTCAATCCAAATAATATTTCAACTTTTGGATTAGCAAAATTGTGTAAACTGTGGGGAGTCACGCTGTGAACCTCATGGACAATGGCACACTAGTCTGAAAGCATAAACAAACACCACCTCCTCCTCCTGCTTTCTCCTTGAAAATTTCATCTAAACTTACCTAAACAAAACTGTGCATCAAAGGGTTTATAGTTTAGGGTAGAATTGCTGCATTAAATTTTATTAAATGGGAGAAAGGCAAAATTTATTTGACAGAGTCAACTGAGTCAATAGAGCCAAAGTAACTAATGTTTTTATCCATTAACCTCCTGCGACTTTGTGTTCTCCTTTCCTTATTCACAACCTCCGTAATACTTGACCGCACTTAATTAATTCACAAACGCCAAAGCCAAGAGTTGTGGGCATTTGCGAATTTGGTTTAACATTGATGTTGACAAAACCATATGTCAGTCTCGAGTCTGACTTAATTGTGTTGACTTGAAGAAACTGGTGAGACGCTAGGGGAGACAGAAAGTGAGACAAATTCATTCCATGTAGGCAGACAAACTACCCACTTTCCACACTGTGTTCAGAGAGAAAGTTGGAAGAATGATGGTGGAAGGAACCTACAGTTTATTAAGCAAACAGGACGAAATGCATGCACGCAAGAGGAGGAAAAGCCACCAGCAGCAGGCACTTCTCCTGCTGCTTTCTCTCTCTCTCTCTCGTATCGTACCTCTGCTGAACCAAGTACTTTTGCCATTTGAGAACTATTGGTATCAGGGTAAAACTTTGTAACTAATTATTAGGCTAAATTATTACATCAAATTTCTAGGCAAAGTTAAAACCTAAACTTTCGCAAAAGGACCAGGAAACTTTCAGGAGAAGGTTTGTTTCTCTGGTAAGCAAATTGTTTCATGAAACCAAGTAGTTTTCAATGCTTTCTTTGAACACGGGGCTACCAATACCTTTTCCTAGGATGCATGCAACTGAAATATTTGTCATTGCTTAAATATTCTTTTGTTCTTCAAAGACATCATCTTTGCATGGTATCAATTTTTGGACTTCACGACGATAAACAATTAACGTTTATCAAAGTCGTGTCCCCAAGGGTAAGAAATGCTCGGGAAACATTAGAATTGCATAGGTCATAAATGCTTTCACTTTTGGTGATACATAAAAAGAAAATCTTTAAATGTATCAGTGAAAGAGACATTTGCAAATATAGTGGAAAAGTTAGATATCCAATCAACTTGTAAGAAGCACGCATGTAAACCATACAAAAAATAGAAAAGAAAGCATTTGGAACAACGTGAATGAGAAATATTCAACCACCTTCGACCAATCTCTTGTGGCAGAGGAAACGCAAATCATTTCGCAGCAACTCTGTCAATTTCAAGTCTCATCTGGACCCTGCACATTCCTTTTTTACAGGCACAGCAGCAGAAGGAGAAAAGAACTCTCCACGATTCATTTTGTATTTGAAAGAGGAAGTCCTGGGTGTCCCAGAAAGTGGCTGGCTTGGTTGGTTGGTAAACAAACAAGTGTGTGTGGGGGTTGTATAATATTGACAGTTTACATCTACCACGCCAACCAATGTACCCTTGTCACCTTCTATTTGCCTTCATTTTATATTAGGACTGTTCACTTTTTCCAGGAATTACATCTGCACTCACATGCCTGGAAACCGTAAAAAGAAGTTTCAATGGTCATAACATAATGGCTCATGGTTGAGGCAGTCATTTGCGTGTGGACGAAAATTTTTCCAAGTCTCAGTTACATGAGAATGAGTAATACTTCCTGTGACAATGACAAAGGCGAATTCATTTGACACACGATAGGATAGCTTCGACAACCGTGAATAAGTTCGCACCTTACTTGTCAAATTGTTTATTCGACCTCAAAACTTTCTCGGACCCTGTCGAATATTATACTGTCCATGTAAACCTTTCTTCCATGCAAATCCAGTATCCAGCCGTGAATTTAAAAAACTTTTTTCTAAAAGGAACCGATACATGAGAAAGGAGAAGAATAACTTGCAAATATGTATCCCTCTTTTTTGGAGGACTGTATTCATAAACTGATGACCACGTTTATCGCCAAGGCAGCACGTTGTGGGAAGCAGTGAAGTGTGAAAACGAAGAGAAAAACAGTGTCGGGAGCAAAAACTCCTAAATCAAGAACTTTCACAATCGATTGACTTTCAACTTTCACAAAAAATTCAAGAACGAACAAGGAACCAAGTCTATCCTCTTTTCCACTTTTTCAAGAAGTAGTGGATCTGAGTTTGACTACAGATTCGAGTCTACAACGTTTAAATATGAGAATCTGTCTACGGCGAGTTGTGCTTTACATTCATTTGGTTAATTTTGAATCACATCTGCTGAAGACGTTTGTTCTAATTGGTCTTAATACTGATGATGCCAAATTTACAGCCAGTCTGTAAATGTAGTTTTGAATAAGACCCATTCAATCGGTTTAAAAGCTTCTATTTCACAGATATGAGGGATACACTCACATTGCCCGGAGTATTTGTATAGCAATAGTACAGACATCGACACAGAGTGGTTGATTTTTGCTTCAAAGAAAGTCTGGGCTTCATCACAAGCTTTGTGAAATGTTTCCTGAGGTTCAAAGAAACCACTGCTTTCACCAACATCCCAACTGCACAATGGCTCACCGCAAAGCTCCACCTCATCACCACACCCTACAATTTTCTTGCAT
This sequence comes from Isotomiella minor, assembly GCA_034696445.1. Lineage (NCBI taxonomy): Eukaryota > Metazoa > Arthropoda > Collembola > Entomobryomorpha > Isotomidae > Isotomiella > Isotomiella minor. Next base: position 21,043 of record JAQIWU010000110.1, read on the forward strand.
AATCACCAACCGACCATAGTCTTTACTTTCTTCTCGTGATGCAACGTAACACAGTGGTTCAGAAGCAATTATATGACCCACTTCATTTGTATTCAAATGTAATTCGCACATTTCGTGTGAAAATTTAGGGACGACGGACTTGCATACATCTTTATTTCTTCAACTGATTATCAACTTTTTACTACGTATCAAAACATTTTAGGTCACAATACTGGCTGTTGTTGGGGGCGGAACTGCTGCAATAAAGACGCTTATTTTTTGTTTTCTGAAAAGAAACGACCTTGTTTATTATTGGTAATAGAGGGAATAAAAAATAGTAAAAAGTCCTTCTCTTAAATATTACGCCAACAATAAAAAATTTACGAGCAGGTGCTAAAGTATGATATTTCAAACGGCATTATTACGACACACTTGCACGCCTTTTCGGAGATTATGAGCCTTAAAACTGCTTTTAATGGTCAAATTTTTCCGTTTTTCTTGTTATTTCTGGTGAGATTGTGGTTCTGATAGGTCTTGCACTATGTTTACTTCGTTGGATCTCCTGCCCGTGACATAAAGCTAGCATTACATTTCAATGCAAGCGACACTTCCTTTCCAGGTAACCTGGTTCCACTCAATGACATGCTTGAGAATGAAAATGCGAAAGAAAGTTAGAGTTTTTCTTTTTTAGACCAAGACATTCTTGTGCACCTGTCAAGAGCAAGAATTTTGCATTTTACATCCAGAGGTAAGATCATGGTCGGCTAGTTTTCAGTAGTCAAAAAGCTTGAAATATCTATTTGAGATAGAATTTTCTATGCGGGTGTGTGAAAGGCAGCGTACTACATTGAAGGTGTTTAGGTGACACAGTTTGTTCACTCATAAAAAAGTTGCCTGACAACTACGTACACTCAAGTATGAATTGGTCCTTCCACTTGAGTGCACAAGGCTAGTCGATTAGCTAATCGACTCGAGCCAGCGTTAAGCCAAAATGTTGACTACTATTCATTATTAATCACAATCGCAAATACATAAATTATGTATAGACATAACTCATGTACACCTGTATAGACGTGTATTAAATCCAATCAATTGTTAAGCTTTGCAAATTTCTGAATTTCTGAAGTATTTGTCACCATCAAATTTATAATAAAAGCAAATGTCTTTCAGGCAACGCAGACTGCTATGTGGTCCAAGGTAAATAGAAATGGAATTGCGTTGTACAGCAGTCTGGGGTCATAAGGGGGCAATAGAGCATACATTTTTTGTCCCATTCCGCCTTTGCCATGTAAATTCGGAAGTCACAGAAAGAACAAAAATGCAAATGAGGCTCACTTTCGCTTTTTGTGCTTCTGTGTTGCAAGAAGAAAATCTGAGATATTTATTCCAGTTAGTGCAATAAGTGGGTTTCCATTCTAAGAAATTCCATGTGGGTCATCAATTTGACGAATAAATTTCACTTCCTCGCCTTCTGATAAGCTGCAGGGTTAGGCTAAGACATTATTATGAGAAAGTTGGGACTTCTTTCCACTTTACTATTATTGGTGGCACATAGGCATGGACGTCTGTCCTCTATGAAATACAACTCCTTTCAAGAAAGAAAAGAAAGGAGAAAGCAGAGACATTATCATGTGTAGGTATGTAAATACTTAACGGACCACAGACAAAGTCAAAGTTTCTAATGCTGACACGATATGCCTCTTTTTTCCTCACTGAGTCACTCATCATTCACACAAGACACAGGGTATTTGCATAGGAAATTGTGGCTAAAATGCTAAAATTTAAATGGGAAAATAAAGTAGAATAAAACACTCAGACCTCTGTACTCAGTCGGAACTAAGCAAACATTAGAGACTCTTCTTTCTTTCGTTTTCGCACGACTCTACATATTTCCGTTGCAGTCAGTCTTGTTGACTTTTATCAATAAAAATAATAGCTAAGTTCATGAGAGAATGATGTGATAAGAATTGCTTCAAGTGACTTCTCTTGGATATGCATTATGGTTCTTGGAAGATTGTAAAGTGTAAAAAATGAGTCCATGTAGCTTTGCATAATTTTTTCCCAAAAGAGTTACAATTTACAGATGACAGGGGAAGACAGAGTTGAAAGAACTGTCACTGACTGTGTCCCAAATTTTATTTTATTCCCAAGTTTTTGCAATCATCAATTATCCGCTTCCTGAAGTGAGATGACACACTATTCTTTGCTCTTTATTTATTTTAAATGGAGCATAAGGGAAATAATAATAACATTCGGAAATACTTGGTTCTTTTGTACGTCTTGCTGACTTTTCTTTATGACTGAGATGTAAGGGAGATGAGGCCACAATAAAGAATCTACGCGAAGGAGGAAGCAAAGAAGCTTTTTGGAGAAAGGGATCTTGCAGGGGGTTAACTGTATTACTTATACTTTCTCCTTTAAAACTTATCAGTTAAGAAGATTCACTTCTGCTAATAACTTTGAGACAAGGACGTGATACTGTACAGAGAGCAGAAACAAAAGTTCTCACAAGCCTTATTGGAATTAGTAATACCCCACTTCACAAAGTAACGGCTTTGTTAAACTTAAGTTGGAAGCTGACTTTGGCTTTCACTCAAGACAGGTTAGGACTAACGTGTGGAAGGATAGCAGTACGTCATCACCTCATCTCATCTGCAAAATTAGTAGACCAAAGAAGATGGAAAAGTTGCCAACGATCAAGCCAGCTTTTACATTTCACCCAACTCTATTGTCCTATCAACATGATGGCCCTGAATATTCTCCATTCAAGAGAGGAGAGAGAAAAAGAAAGAAAGAAAGAAAGAAGAGACATTCTTTCTTTTCTGAAAAGAATGGAGAAAGATGGTGCACTGGTGATGGCAGAGGAGTGAGGTAATAATCAGATGAAGGTAGGACCTCAACACACTTTCTTTTGAAACCCATAGTGAATCTGTGTCTTCCTTGTATAAAAATCCCTGAAATTGTAAACTCCTCATTGACTCATTGCCAGCGGTATTAAAAAGTTCGACGAGATTTAAGAGATGAGTCACGTCATACTTATTCTAGACTTTCGTCAACTACGCCGTCCTCGCCTTGCTCTATTTTTGGCTGGGGGTTAGCGTTAGAGACTTTGCGGATGGATAAAGTAAGGTCACCAGTTCCCAACATGCAAAGTCCCTTTCTGAAGTCAAGCATGTCGCTCCTCTTCTAGTTAAACTACCAAACTAAACTTTAGGAATTTCCCAACCTAATTTGATCAAGTTTCTCATCCTACTTTCACCTTAGCTTTAAATTAGATGACCCTTGCCCCACATTTATTATGCAAATACGTACAATCATCAAAGAACTTTCCGTTGCATTGGATTGGAATGCAAGGCAGGCAGAGAGTACATACGTAAGAGGTTCATACGACCTTGGTCCTTTTCCACAATGATGGTCTTAAAATTATTGGTCCTTGTGAAGCAATTAAGGTTGGCTTTTTAAAGAGCATTCGTCTGCTAAGGAATTTGCTGGCCGAAACTCAAGAGCAATGGCAACCATTCCGTCTCTCAATTTATCAAATATTTGGGACACGGAGGACAATCGCTGTTATTACAAAGTTTTTTCGTATTCTGCACACATAAATAATGCTGTATGTGCGTAATGAAAAACTTGGTAAATATTACATATTCCTATTCTGTGATATGCCGACGTTTTGGTTCTATGGAAAGCTCTGGGTGAGTAGTTCATACGCTCCCCACATTGAACATTGTACTAATGAATGGATTTAATTAGATTATGCATGGCCTTGAGTAAAATTAAAAGTATGGTAGTCTTCAGTAGTTGTTGCTGTAATGTCTCCCTGAAGGTTAATATCCAACCCTGCCCGTCTACTCACTTCCCCTGCAACAACCTACATACTTGCCATCCGGACAAAAAGGAGTCCTCCTGTTTGGCCTTACTTCAGCATTCGTCAGATACATTTCTCATTCATGTTCGGTAAATGTGAAAGCACTGAACTTGTACAACACGCTGTTAACAAAACAACAAACTTAATAATATTTTTCTTCCTAGCATCATATAAAACCATTCCTGAAATTATCAAAATGATCTCAGGTGAGTTTGTTCAATAAGCAATAAGTAACCGAAACTACATACGCAGTCATATTGGAAGCAGGCGTATGTGTATGATATGATAAAGAAGACATTTGGAAATTTGAATTCAAACCTGGTAAGCAAAGAAGCAAGATGGCGAGAACACTTTTCTCCATTTTATTTGCAGATTCAAAAGCCATTTGGTCCGTCCGAGATTATCTAAATGGCTCTTTCTAGTCAGCTTTCGCTTTTGGGGTTTCTCTCCTTTCTTCCTTCCTTCCTCCTCGAGAGTAGACTTCCTCTGCAGACGAACGTGGCAGACTTTTTACATGCAGGAACTCTGCTCACCCTTTTCCAGATTGGAGATAAGGAGGAAGAACGTTAACTAACTCTCCTGTTGCACTAATAGTTTAATAGCTTTAGGTTATGGTTATGACTGTAGTCCCAAAACTTCTCTCCCAATGCTTACTTTTGAATTTGGCAAAGTTAAATGAGTGAGGAAGAAGAGCAAATGTAGGTAGTTCAGTTCAGGAGGGGGAGAGTATTAATTTCTTTTTGGCCTCTCCACTTCTGCCAAGAAGTTGGGTCGACTTTCCCTCGCAGAGAAGGAGAAAGAGAGAGAAAGACCTGCAACATTAAAACAGAAAATAACATTAATTAGTGAAACGTTGCTGAATTTCTTGAGCTAATGTGACACTACATGTGCAACTTTCAGGCAACATACTTTACTAATTCACACCTTCATTTAACACTTTAATAAACTTCTTTATCCTTCTTAAAAGTTAATTGGGACAGGTGAAAGTTTGTCCCATATCATACAAACGTAGGTAATTTGCTCGACTCCAGGGACACATAAGTACGTGATTCATGACATGGGGAGTGGGGCAGAAACGAATGACTGAATGGCTTCGAATATGAAACTAAAAATGTTGTGGACTTTGCTTTCCCCGTCTTCCTTTTATGGTTGTAATATGAGTAGGATCTAAGATATAAGGTGGGCAAGTAAGTAGGCTGCTCAGATTGAATTGGATTATTTGCACATCACATTGACGCTTGTGGCTGCATGGGCTTGGTTTTCTCCGCTCTCGGTTTTTCTTTTGCTTCATTTTGCTGTAAAGTGGGTTAAGTTGCGGAAAGGGCGGTTGGTTTGGGGGCTTACATTATCCCTTTTCTCGGGTGAAAGCAGTATCGTTTTGTACTGCAATGTTGTGTGAATTTAGAAGGAACAAGAAGGTAGGGCTGACTGGCCGGTTAATGCATCGCATGCGAGTGATACAAAGAAGGATTTCACTGCTGATCAATCTAACGCTTCTTCCTCGACCTCTTATTACATTACTCACCTTTTGCGGTGTGTGGGAATTTTCTGTGTGCAAAGGTTAGTCTTCTTCAGGGAGTTTATGCTACATAGGGAGACAGAGTCTGTTCTGTTCGGTGCGTGTGCCCCTTGTCTTCTTGATACTTGCTTCCATATTATTCTTTTCCTGTCTACAGCCCTGCCACCCTGGTTTTTCCATGAAGGAAACCAAACCGCAGGATTGAGGATCATAGTCAGATTCAATTTATGGCAATTGTTAAGAAAGTGAATGCTTGTAATTCACCGAACCAAGAAGGAATATTGACAGCCCATTTGTCTCTCAAAGTCAGGGAGCTTCAGTCCTCATTCAACTCTCCCCTTAATGGGGGAAAGTGAAAATTCCAAAAACCTAGTGCTCAACTTTTTATCCTGACAAATGCTTCCTCTGGCTCACACCATTCATTCCTTCCTTTTCCAACTACCAAAAAACTATGTAACATTTGCCCTCACATTACGTACGTTCATCGGACATCAAAGAGTCACAAAGGAAAAAAGGGGCTAGTGTTAGACTTTTTTGCCCGAGTTGGACGCAACAGAAACCGCGATAATACCTAATGAATGACTCCCAACGTCTAGTTAATGGAATTGTTGGATTCAAACGCTTCGTGTAGATTTCATTGAAAATGGAGAGGCACGTGCTACGGTTACGGAAAGAAAAGTGATGGAGTCATTAGTGAAAGAGCCAATGTGTGTAATGCCAAATAATTAATTAGACAAGAGATGTTTGTAATCGGACTGCGCCCAACCATCCACAAACAGCCCAAATCATAAGAGCAGCATTAAACAATAGTGATAAGTGTTTTAATGATCAAGCAACGAAGAACAGGTAGAAGTGAATGTGGTTGAACCTTCGCTTAAATCAAATTTATTACTTCTTAACTTTTCATACTAACTAACACGTACAAAATGGTGGATAAGACATGGGACTTTGTCGTAGCATCGGAAAAAAGAGCTAGTCTTTGCAACAAGCAACTAATTTGCAACCAGATTTATCGTCATTTCCCATTCCCTCCTGCTTGATTGAGAAACGTTTTGCAGATACTTTCTCTAGTAGATGATTAAGGACCACTCAACTTTAGCGTTTGCTATACATAGGAAAACCGCACTTTTTTACAGCCTTTCTTATTCGTCCACCACGAAATCAGAAATTCAAAAGAGAGAAAGAGTCCCACACAACTAAACTCAGTTTAAATCAATGGCTCAAAAAGTTCCTTAATTGCACTAATTTCTAGGCCATCAGAACCAAAGAGTAGGGCAACTCCAATGAGCATTTGCTAAAACGAAGAGGGGGGTTCTGGGAGGTAATGAAAAAACTGCAGTTATTAGTGACAGCATTTAATGGAAAAACTTGGATCCAATCATTTGTACAAAATTATCCGGGTCATTTGAAAGGCTATTAGGTATCCTATTCCACAAAACCGACAAGTTGTAGCCCATTCTTCAAATTCGAGGATTTTATAATTACATGTTCGACGGAGTGGAGGAGGTAGAGGAATACCTTTTTTTTTATTGGTAAAGCTCATGCAAGCAGCACAACTCAGGGTAATAAATTTCCTCGTTGCACGCGTGCAACCTTCGCAGTCTCCGTCTGAAAACAAACTTTCTCCACAGAGAGGTAGGTGTATTCAACCTACACGGAGCAATAATAACTGAACTGATGGTAAAATTCTTAATTCTACGGATCCGTCGCTCTGGGCAAGAGAAACTTTAATTGTAATTTGTATGGATACAATTGCTGCAAGTAAATCTTACAGCTCAGGTGAGTCTGACAGGAAAGAGACATGAAAGAGGGGAAATTGGAATCAGCACAATTGAGAAGAATGCTGCTTCCTCCTTCTCCGTCGGCCGAAAGTTGAAATGGAAGGAACACCCATCGTTATTATTATATTTAGTTACTTTGTCTGTAAGAGGGATTTATTCTTCCCATTTGCTTAACATCATTGAAAAGAGGAAGGGAAATTTTTAATTGAACTTGCCGAAAGATTTATTACATTTTTGTCACTGTGCGGAAGGAAGGAAGGAAGGAAGAAAGAAAGCTAAGCAATAAGAGTCTAAAAGGAGTTCAATGCAGTAATGTAATGATGGTGTGTAGTAGTATCTCAAGAGCAAAGTGAAAGTGCAAAGTGGAGTAAACGTAACTGTTGGTCGAGACAAGATGAATTTTACTCTACAATGCATTGTTCTTTCACTTTACGAGGTGTTGGATAGACGCGTACTACTTCAGACCCTCTCTCTCTCTCTCATTCCAGGAGGAAGAAAGGAGGAGAGGAAGACAATGTATTTCTTTCAAGAACAATCTCAACATAATGTAACTACATCGTTGAAAGGGCGACCCCTACAGCTCCTATAATTTTTCATTACAACAAAAAGTCCATGTATTTGTAAGTGAAAGAAATGGAAGGGAGTAATTTAAATTACATTCTTTTCTATCAAAACCACATTTCCCTTTTGGTCGTTAAACTCCAATGAGCATTACCTTTCCTAGATGTAAAAGGAGCTACATGACTCCCGGACTCTTTCCTATTCATTCTGGACGTCAAATTGATTTCAAACAAAGCCTCCTACTTTTGCAAATGCTTAAAATTCAAATGTAGTTTATGGAAGTTTCAGTGGGAGACAAAGTTTATTGCAAGTGGGGTAAGTGAGTGTTTGGTTGTTTTGATTAAAGCATTGATGGGACATTCAGAGATAGATCTGGATCGTCATTTCCCTCGAGAGAAAGTACCACCCAGAGAGAAGCTTCACTCAAATCTCTGCTAAATTACTAATATTCTCTCTGCAATCTCACTTTCAAGCTTGGATGTCATGTCGTTGTCATATATCTCTACCCACTTAACCTCTAGGGTTGGTCCTGGCAATGCATTACAGATGGGCGAGTGTGTATGGGGACGTTCACATAGGAATTCCAAAACCTTGGAAATTTTCATTTCCTTTCGAATTGGCAAAGTGAATGAAGGACCCCACTTTTAGTGTGTTGTTCCTGGGTTGCTTTGTCTCGGCAGATACAAACGAGAGGCTAGGTCCAGAATGAATGGGGAAAGCAGCGTACGTTGCATTGTTAACTTAGAACTAGAAGAAACCCTAAAAGAAAGCGGACTTGGGATGAATAGAATGGAATTTGGGGGCTGGCTTGGCTGGTGTACTCACGCAGCAGGTCTCCTTGCTCTCGTTCATTATAAACCTTTGTTATTGCTCTCTCATCTCATAACAGGAACAGTAGAATCATTATTCGTATTAGCGAAGAAGAAGGAAAGTGCGGAGAAAAATAACCAACCGCATCAACACAATTACTTACTGCCCTCCAACCAAAGTCTAGAGAAAGTAAACCACAGTTCCATTGTTGTCCATCACTTAATTATTTTCATGACGTCGGGGTTGGAGTCCATGCTTGCAGAAATTCTGTCTCCAACCCGTTTTCTACTGAACTAAAAAGTATGTTGCTCATGTCATTTTATTACCAATTTTTGGGGGTTTGTCTGTCTATCAATTCATCATTTAACTAAAAAAACTCCAACGTTTGACGTTACCATTGAGCATCTAAGCAAGCACGACGTATCCCACCTAAAATAGGTTCGTTCAATGCTGAAAATAAAATATTAATTTAGAAGCTACTTCTAAAAGCCCCTCTTATACTGTCTCCTTCGAATGGAAATGGAAGTGAAACTATTGAGCAGCATTTTTCTTTTCAAATATTTTGCTTGGGAAGTGGAACATGTCCACCAAGAAGCTATATCAGGTAAATGTTTATATATATTAATACAGTTGTATGTCATAAGGCTGACGGTTTTGCTAATCGAAGATCGAAAGTAATTCCATTATCCTCTGTGAATATTTACCTGACCGAACACGAATAAAAGGATGAAACTGCAATAGGCGGAGTGGGTTGGAAAAAAGGAACGCCTTTCATGTAGCCACAGTAGCGTTTTCCATTCCTTTCAACTCTTGATTCACCTATAAAAGGTACCGAAAAACTATAAACGTGAGAGCGATTTTTTTGGACATTTCGTGCTCAAAGACAACTTCACTTGTGTGCACGTAATATCGCATTGCAAATTGAATTGAGATATTCCTCATTACAACTTTCACCAACACCAAACTTCATGAGAATCACAAAAGTGAATAAAATATTTTGATATTACAGTATTTTGTTTAACTTGACAAAGTCTGATTCAGTGGTGCAGCCAAGGATGGTAATTCCGGATCTTATTGTTGAATTAGCCTACTGGAGGGTGATTAGATTACGATAACCTACTTTGACATAACTAATGCAAGGATCTGCTAGCAAAATAAAACATTGCAAAACGTGATATATTGTAGATTGGTATCTTTACAAGGGATAAATCAAAAATTAACAAGTCCGTATGTTAATCTTTGAATGTTTTTATACTGTTCCTTAAAGCGTCGTTGCATGCTTTGTTTTCCAACTTGAACAGGTTCGATGCGAATTTACTCCAAGACCATATTTCATAGTTACTTGTTGGTATTTGTTTCTAATCAGCCCGTTCCTTAAGTTAAGCACATCACCTAAAAGAGAAACACGAGGCCAGTGTTAATCGCAAAATGAGGGTCAGAGCTATTTATCAAACGCAAGATCTGATACTCATTCTTCAAAGTAATCAGGTGTAAGCAGGAATAAAACATTAACTTTATTTTGCACGCATGCAACTTGTGTTGTTAACAAGAAGAGGTACGAAAGTAGCGAAGTTTACGAAATGAATTTCTGTAACCCTGATAAGAGGCATTCAATTAATTTATTTTCCCATGTTGATTGCGCAACAGAAGATTGCTGGCCAACTTGAGGCTAATGAAAGTAGGTATACTCTGTGATGAAGAGGAGTTGGTGAAAGTTGTAAATGTGAGGATAGGAGGGTACGTACAACAAAGCAAAACAGAATAGCATTACTAAAAAGATAGTTGTTGCTGCAATGAATAGTTGACATGAATGAGGCAAAATGAGAATGTTACGAAATGTAATTCAAATAATTATAGACTCGACTCAAACGCGTTTTGACTACGGTTTTGGAAAACGACTGCACCACTCAATCAAGGCAATGCAGTCTTTTTTAGGCTACCTACGACCAACATCATATCATTGCCCTGGCTGTGTTGCCTTGATGTCAGGACTAGTCAGGATTACGACCTAATACCCAATGGGAAAAATCTGTAGTGACAAGGGTGTTGTATTCTCGGATTTAACATAAACCCTAATAATCTGTCAGATTGCGTGTTCCAACCCTCGCACATTTATTCGCCTGCACCAAATTAGTCTAAAATAAAAGGAACTTCATGTGTGTTTCATGTAATTCATGTAATGTTCATGCATGCAAACCTAGGTATCTGCGAACTCAATCCGTATAGAGAACCTAGCATGAACAATGGCTATGGGCGAAGGTAGCTCTGTCTCTCCTTCGATAAAATTCTTTGGTGTAATTTATTTACTCCACTTTCCTTTGTGCTTTGAATATGCATTCCTGCGTCTTGCTTTCTCCTATAGGCACAACCCAAACCTCAACAACTGGGACATGACATGCAATTTTTTTCTTAGAGTAAACAATAATCGTGCACCACCGCTGGACCTGCTAGCAGGCAAGCATAGGTAGCTATCACCAAGTAATACTACACAATTACTATGACTGTATTGTGCCTCAATAATGACGAGAACAAACTCTTTATTTTCCATTTCAACTCAGTTCAAAACTCCAGAATTCAATTGATAAAAATGTATTACGCGTGACTAAGGGAGAACCTTTATTGCAAATACCTAAGTACTGACATTAATTGTCATGAAAACGGTTTGTGTACTTACGTTTCCGACTTTCCCCCTCGGCACAGGGTTTGCAAAGTTTTGGAATGGAATATGAGCCAGCCAATCGTCTCATTAAAGAGGATTTAGAGTAGTTAATATCCCATCTTTCATATTAGATGAGCCTACCAAAGTTTTTCTGCGTATTTCTACACCATAGTCTATTTTTAACATTTATTGCCATCACAAGCAATAAAATCAAAACAACTTTTCAACAACACAATTATAAAAGATACTTTTGCACTTCCTGGAATGGATCAGAAGGTCAGAGTCGCAAGTCAATGTGAAAGACACTTCACAGTAATTGTTTGAAAGGACGATGCTTGACGTTGTCTCACATCTCCCATGCAGGTTTATCCACAAAATCCAGACACTACAATTTTCTTTCTTGTGACTTTCTCTTAGCCCACATTTTGATTGCTTTGATTATAAAATTTGATTGATGAAATGATGTGCAGCAATAACATTTGTCTCAGATTGTACAAGGTGAGAATGATGCAGAATCTGATGCATGATGTGACTCCGGGTACAGTTAGCACTCAACTGAGGCCCCAACGTTTCCCACGCCACTTCTATAAACCTTTGCTCCGAAAAGGAGAAAGGTATTTTTGCCCACCCCACGCTATCTTCAAGTACCTTATGTAGGCATTGACACACACAGAAGCAATACGCAATACGGTGAGCTCAGAGAGAAAATGAAATTCTCCTTTGTCTTGTATTGCGTTGAATTGTTATTATCGACAAGCATATCGACAACGTGGATAAGTATTTTTTAGTGCAGGAGACATTTACGGAGCAATTCTGGATTTATAACGTGATTATTTCGTCGGAGAAAGTACTCATCTTTTATGACGATTAATATGAAAATTTAAGATCCACGATCTGACATATCCTATGAATGTCCTTGAAAGCAAACTACCTAATTTAATGCTGAAAATCAACGACTTCAATTAAAATTAGTCTTTTCATCATCAAAACAGACATACACTGAAATTTCATAAGCAAGGCGCAGACATCTCACCAACTATTGTGAGCACTTCAGCACTAATTTTGAGCAGTTAATAAGTTTGTCTTAGAAAGAAAGGCGCGGACATATTTGCATGAGTAAGTAATTTGTTAATGAATCCTTTCAAGTGAAAGAGAACAACTTGTGCTTCCAGCTTCAACTTTCTCGCGCCTTGTATTCAAGTTGTTCAACTTTAGTTGAATTAGTTTCTCGGAACAAGTCTTCAAAAATGTAAAAATTTTTCCATTTCATTGAATTGCTATTACATTAAAATTCAAGAGATGTGCGTCAGGGTTGACTAATTCATTCCATTAAGCTTAATGCAATCCAAACAATCACTTCATCATCAGTTTGTACAAGCAAAGCATAGGCTTGAAAAAAGTTTCTGCTTCATCTATTCTGAAAGAACAAAACTGATTCCTATGCGTCAAATTTCCTCCCCATTTTCTTTGAAACAGGCAATCAATCAGTCAGGCACCTACAAGAGTGAAAAAAGTAGTGAGTGGTGGTGAGGCAGGATTACTGAATTTCAGGAATTGCTTAGCTGATTTACTTTCGCTTAGCATCACTAAAGTGAAACAGGTTTCCTTAAAATGTAGAGAGAAAAAAAGCATTTGCAAGGGAAACGTCGTTAGAACACGCATATCTAATCTAACAAGCTCAGCCCCTACATGCTGATTGAGCTGATCTTCTTACGGAAGAAGGATAAAGCTTTGACTCTGAATTTGCATCTGAGTTCTTTCGAGGTTTACAAAGGTGCTGAGGGGGAGGGGAAGAAAAAAGTTTAACTCAAGACGACCAATAGTTGTGCCATACAAATCTTTGTAAGTACACTTGGATGTAAAAACACATCATCACCGCAGTATATGGAAAATGCAAAAGAAGGGAAAGAAGGAACTGCGTCTACCTAATTGACAAGCTTGGCTTACAGGGAACGGAACTCCAATTTTGTGGTTTAAGCTTAAGCCTCATTTTCTATTATTCACTGAAGTGACGAAAAGATTTGTACCAAGACTGATTGACTGAACACCACGGGACATTTGTACCACTGACAAAAGGAGGAAAGGGAAATCAGACTTTCAGAAAGAGGCATAAAAGTGTAATTATCCCATCACCATTTTCATCGTCAACATGAGAGGAACTGAGGTTGGAAGTCGTTCGCCGCAGCGGGAGGAGGGAGGAAGAAGAAGAAGAAGAAAAGCGATGAAAGAAAATGCGGTACAAGTAGAAATCATTTTATATCGATGAAAACAATTTTCATCAACGTATGAGTCAGATTGCTGGAAATAATAATGGAACCCTTCCAACCGACTAGCCCACGTACGTATATTGCATATGAAGCATCGCATAACTAAAGAAATTTGAATTTCTTGAGTTGACTGGTTCAAAATTTGGCATGCTATTGAATTGAAATTGGATTCTTACATGGATCTCCTCCATCCACACTCAAGTCGGATTGGCAGTTCTTGCTTGGATGGAGAAAGTATGAGGACTTTGGGATAAGCATTTAGCACGCTGTGTGGTTGTTTAAGAAGGAGGAAGTCAAACATGTGCTGGTGGCTTCCTGTATGTTCCACTCGCCTGACTAAAAGTTGGATCGTTTCTCTGACTATGAAGACCAAAGTAGATTTTCACTTTCTCTCTCCTTCTTCCCTCCTTACATCCTTAAGATATTCTGTCTGTCCATGTCCTCTCACGAGTGACTTGGAGATTGCCATGTAAGATGATTTGGTTGGGGTGAGAGTATTATCTTAACCGACTGCATTTCACACTATAACAAAAGGAATGAGAGGATATGTGAGAATTTTAGAGATGCTCATTCTCGAATTTTTGAATATCTGGAACTGAGCCGAAAAGCCAATCAATAAGACGACAATAACCCTTCTTTCCTATGCTTGTCGAGGCGGAAGCTTTATGCAGTAGTGCGTCACACAAGAAGACAAGATGTATCAATTGTGACTAATCCTTGACTGATTTTTCTCGAGATGAGTGAGTCATCGTGGAGAAAACACTTCAAATTTCTGTTGGAGAAAGTTTACTGAGTTAGAATCGCTTATTCTATACAAATAAAAGATAAGATTAAAGCCATTCATTTAGATTGTAATGAGTTGGCTGCCCATGTTGTTGACCCAATCCTCTTCGCTTCACGAATCATCATTATCCGTTATTTAGTTTTATCCATGGTCCCTTTCCCTTTCTTTGTTGGATGAACAAGTTTGTTCCATCTTCTTCTAATTAAATGAGTATTTTGACTATGGACACAGTTAGATAACCAGGAACGGAGGAGGGGGATTCTAGACAACCCTACGTAACACGTATAGTCCATTACATTGCTCTGCAAAAGGAGGAAAGGAAGGGAGGGGAAAGTTGGAAAGTCATTTGTTCAGGTAGGAAAGTAAACGATGCGTTTAAAGATTTCTGCCAAATTAAAAGAAAATAAGTTGGGAGGGTGAACAAGTCAAAGTCAAAGCCAAAAACAAACGAATGCTCCTCTGCTGCTGTACAATTTGTCTGTTCTGTACAGTCAAGTCATCTTCAGTCACCTGGAAATTTAAATGACCTCATTTTCTGCAATAAATAAGAAAATGACTCAAATAGAAAAGTGTACATCTTGCTTCCCCCCACCTCCTCATCTCCCCAAGAGTCGAGTTCCTTTCTTCCCTTCGGTATATTCAAGAGAAGGAAAGAGGAATGTGATTCGCATAACTAACCGTTCGTCTTTTCTCAGAGACATTATGAAATAGCTACAAATTCAGCAGGTATCGTCTTAAGTAGGTAGGTACCTAAAAGGCAGTAGAACTGAAGCTTGTCACAAGTGAAAGCATACATACACACGGCAATACAAAAAAGTAGAATGCCATGCCATCGTAAGAAAATGGTTCTCAACCACGTAGGTATCCATCTTCATTCTTTTCATTATCTGTAGCATTCTTCATTGTCTGGAGGAAGCATAAGATCAATCATGTTGACAATGACGGATAAATACTAATTGAAAGGGTGAAAACGCAAATTCTCACTTGGCCCCGAGAAAAAGATGTAGAGTGTGTCCTCAATGGAGAAAGCATAGGTTTGGGCACATTTGCTTCCTTCTTTGTCTCCTTCCTCATTAGACCAAAGGACAAGAGTTCAAACAAAGATGCAAATTATATGTAATCATGAGAAGAAAAGAGAAAGCAATGCAAAAAGAAGATAGAAACATCTTCTGGCCTCTTTCTTCCTCGTGACGTGTTGGCTCACCTGTAGCGGCTTTTTCCCCTCTTTCGACTTTTCTGTTGCACTCTCGGCTCAAGTCATCGGGCAAAATATTCTTGCACAAATATTTCCTTTTTAATTAATTTTGTGAACCACCAAGGACTATCTATTGAGGGCACATGTGGGACAGGACAAAGATGTAGCTGACGACGAGCAGGGAGACAGGGAACAAGTGCCTAATTCATCCTCATCCTCATCATCATCAGTTCCGATCATCAGGTTACATCAAGTCATTCCTAAACCAAGTGACCAAGATGAAGGCACCACTGGCCATTCTGGGAGTTATGTTGGGGTGCTGTGTGAATGTCATTTTCCTGGAGTTGCTTGTCAAGTAAGAGAGAGATTTGTGTACACGTTGTTGAACCCAAGGTCTTAAAGGATCCTTTCTTTTTTTGCAGGGCTGATCCTGGATCAGGGAACTTGATTAATTTTTGCCAATTCGTCCTCATCTCTATCGAGGGGTTCTTTTTCACTTTGAAATGTGGGACAAAGAAGATTGCAGTTCCCCTCAGGTATTCATAATACAACACAACCTGTGGTGTATCAATGACTAACTTAATTGGCTTTGTTTTTACAGGGAGTATTTGATTCTGGTCGTATTTTTCTTCGTCGTCAGCACAGCCAACAACATGGCCTTTGCCTTCAACATTTCAATGACGTTGCATTTAATATTCCGGGCGGTAAGGAACTAGACGCTAGATTTGTTGGTCCTTTATGTTCTGTGTTTGTGCGTAGGGTTCCTTGATGGCGAACATGGTGCTAGGCATGATTATAATGGGGAAGCGCTACACATTCATGAAATATCTGTCAATCATTATGATCTCAATTGGAATTGCTGTTTGCACGGTGGCATCTAGTAACGAAATGGAAGTAAGTTGAACACTATCTTTCAGAAAAAAAAACCATCTTTTAATTTTTTCCTGCTACCGTTTTCAGAGTAGAAACCCGGTTTCAATGGACGAAGGATTTTCTGAGTACTTTTGGTGGAGTGTTGGTATGGCAAATCAAGTTTTTACGTTTTTCGTACCTTCAATTAAATATATTTGTTGTTTCTCTAGGCATTTCTATCCTGACGTTTGCCTTATTTTTGTCAGCAAGGATGGGATTGTTCCAAGAAGTTCTGTACAAGAAATATGGCAAGCACCCGAGGGAGGCCCTGTTTTTTACGGTACTTTTAGATTGCCTGAGGACCGGATATTTTATCATCAAGCAAATGTCAATGATTACATGTACTTGTTTTAGCACTTTCTTCCCTTGCCTGGGTTTGCACTACTTATCAAGGACCTGATGGCTCACGCAGCTATAGCCAATAAGTCTGAACCAATAGAATACTTCGGAGTGGTCGTTCCCTGTGTCTGGGTGTACATCGCTGGAAACGTTCTAACTCAGTAATAATTTCTCCACTTTGTTTCGTAATGGAAAGACTATAATGCGTAAATTTTTGTCTTGCAGGTGCATGTGCATAAATTCTGTTTACGTTCTAACAACAGAGTGTACCTCGTTAACCGTTACACTTGTCGTGACCCTACGAAAGTTTATAAGTTTGGTAATTTCAATTTTTTACTTTGGAAATCCATTTACGGGGGCGCATTGGACTGGTACTATGCTCGTCTTTGCCGGAACAATCTTATACTCTGACATTCCTGGCCTAATTCGACAGTCGAGAATGGATCGGAAAAAGAAAGAGTGATAATATATTCGTAGGAACATCTAGTAGACGTACGTTGTTAGCGCTAATCGAAAAAGTGCAATTTGTATATGCAGTAAGGCCTTCAAGTTCTAAGACAGGCCCTATTATAGCTGTAGCATGTATTTTGTGATAAGCAACACGTATATTTAATCAAACAACGCTCAAACGTCTACGTGATATTCACTTTATTTTAAGATGTCAAGTCAACTTATAATTGTCCATTCCTGACTATTTCCCATTTGAGCTGATGAAAATCAGCATGATTTTAATTCCAATTCTCAAAAGAACTGCTCAAATGACAAAATTACATACATACTTGAGCCCACTTTACTGATATAATGACATTGAGTGCTTTTTAACATCACCAAAGACCTAATTATACCTGGCCTTAATAATTCCATGTTTGACTTTACTATTGTTCCAATTTTAAGACGACACTGCTTGAGT
>JAQIWU010000111.1:0-38484 GCA_034696445.1 Isotomiella minor
AGCTCTTTTCTCACCCGTCTTATTTGTAATTTCGGATCCGATCCGTCGGACCCACAACAAACCCTCGGCGCCCCACGCACCCATTGTCTCTATAGCGACGGGAACGACATGGTATTTACTTTCAAGTTCGGCGTACTTTGCCTTCTTTTTCGCCTCCGCACGAGCTGCTGCAGCTCCAGGGCAGATTGCCGTGTGTGGAAGGTGGGAGGGGGCGAACGTATCGGGGGTCGTGAAGTCCCATACAAGGCATTTACCACCGGCCCATGGGAAAAGTGTTACACCGTCTGGCCTCTTATTATTTCGGACGGAGCATCCTGGGGGCTCCTTAATGCTACCAACGCCCGCGAGTTGCAACGCTCGGGCGATGACATCATTGGCCCCAGCGTGACGCTGGTGTCGACCAGCGCTGAACTTACATGCTAGACCGTGGTGGCCGTTCTCTAGCACAAGCGCTTTGCACCTGCATGCATGCTCATAGCAGATTTTAGCGCCGACGCGGAGTGCGACGGCGATCCTAAAGGCCTCATCCATGAGGTGTGTGCCAAGTTGGGGGGATGGCAAGGCTTGGAGCCATGCTCCAGATTCTTCCTGCCCTGAGGCTAGAAGACGGGCTTTTTCAGTGTTGGAGGCTGCGTTGTTTAACAAAGTCTGCTTGGTAGTCAAGATCAAAGGCTCATCCCAAGCCTGCTGGTTCTTCATGCATGGTCCTATGGGGAAATCTTTTCCCGATCGTCGCTGCCACTCATCCTCTGCCTCTACCACCGTAGGGTCAGCTGCCAAGATCTCTGCGGGGAGGAGTTTCTCCAATAGGGGAAGAGCACCGTGGACGGACGCGAGAAAACATGGCAACGCCACGTCCGCGGCTCTCCTTACCCCTAAACCACCCTGCTTAACGGGTAATGTGGCTTGCAGCCAGCTGTCGTCTTCAAGACGGCAGTTTAGGATGGACTCCATGGCAGTTCGAAGCGCAGTATCATAAGCCGACAGGTGACCCTGTTCTTTCCATGCGGGAGCGCACCGAAGGAAATAAATAAGCCTTGGGATGGAAATGGACGCTCGAAGGAGGAAAAAGGCAGAGTGGGAGGAACGTTGTTTAAGGCGGGACGAGAGTTTGGTGAACGTGGCTGTCTTATCGTCTAACACTTTACCCAATGCATGGGAGGTTAGGGGACTACCCAGAAGCGTGGCCGACTCATCAGTAATATGTTGGATACCTGGGGCAAGCGCCCGAAAGCGGTTAAGGAGTGTTTCCTCTTGCGCGCTGTCAACCCCCATGAAGGCCACTTCGCTCTTGGAAGGGTTAAGACGTAATCCTATGTCCTCCCCCATGCATATGACGGTGCTCAATGCTTCGACCACTTCATTGGGAGCATCCGCGGTAGTTCCGTCATCGAGGTACCAGATATTTAGTTCGGTCCCCATAGCTTCAACGATCGGTTGGAGTGCAAGCGAGAAGAGGGCGGGGCCCAGTGGGTCACCCTGCTGCACTCCACAAGAGGACATAATGGGGGTAGTGCCAAGAAAAAGTCCAGAGGGTGCTCCATAGCATTGGTGGATAAAGGGGAACCATTGTGGTAGGTGGTCCTTGACCCTTGAGAGCACCACGTCTCTCCGGACTTCATTGAAGGCGTTTTTAAAGTCCAACTTTAAAAATGCCCGTGGCGTTTCGTGTGGTGCGTTAAAGAAGATGCGGGCGGCGTGAGCGCCTGCCTCCGCTCCACCTCGAATGCCTACTCCCAATTGATGGGGGGCAAAGTACTCCTCAAGTTGGGGCGCCACTCGTTTGCATACTATTTTCGCGGCTAACCTCCTCCATGTGTTACCAACGGCTATGGGTCGAATTCCGCCATCTTTTTTCCTGAGGGCGGTGAGGGAGGCGCCATAGAACACCGAAGTGAAAGCTGGCGGGACTTTTCCCTGCAGCACCCTGTCTATAAATAGACCAAGTTGTTCCTTCAGTTTTATCCCCGCGTCCCCCATGGTAGGACTCGTAAGGTCCTTAAGTATTTGGGGACGAAGGGCGTCCAATCCTCCCGCCGATCCTGGTGGGAATGCATTTACTGCACGTTGTAGCTCGTCGGGGGTGACTGGGACGTACTCCACCTCAGGTGGAGGGTCTGGGTAATGGGTGGGCTCAGGATGGAGTGGGTGTTTCTCCTCAATGGCCCGGACGGTGTCGTCATTATGCGGGGCAAGAGTGTCATCGGACATAAGTAGTCGTAAAGCTCCCTTCACATCGCCGTCTGCGAGTTTGGCTTCCACTTGTTTGCTATTGTCATTAGCATTGGCTGGCCTATTTGACGTCGCGGTAGGTCTGGGTCTCAAGGCTGGCAGGGCGGTTGAGGGGTTTAGCTGCCACTGCTCGGCCTGTGACTTGACGTGCTTCGTCAAATTATGGGTTTTGTCCTTCGGGCTTTTGCCTTTGTTTGAGGGCAGGCAGAGTGTGCCGTAGGAGAATAAAAAGAGTCGCCCCCAGTCTTCTACCTCATCCGACGACGTGGTTTCTTGAAGTTGGCGTGTTAGCGCTTCGGCTACGGCGACGCGTGCGCCTTTGGGAACGCGCCGAAGTGTGGGGGCGCCTTCCTTAAACGTGGCCAACTCCTTCCCCCAGTCGGGGCCGTGACAAGGTTGTGTTGGTTGCTGTTGCTGGGTGTGATCTTTCAATTTAATGCCGGAAAAGTAGAAAGGACCAGCTCGCCGGAGCGCTACACCCTGAAAACTATTAAGGACAAGTGTCCTCATGGTTAATTTAGGGAGCACCCCTTCCCCTTGCTCTACGGTCCATGCTTTGTAAAGCTGATAGAGTTCAGTTGTTAAAATGTTCGAATCCCGCTGAGGGGCTACGTTATTGAGGAGCCAATACTTAGCCACATCACTAGGATCTTCATGAGTCGTAAGAGCAGTTGGCGGTGGGGTATCTATGTTATTATTTGGCGGGCATGGTGAAGGTGGTATTGGGTTCACTGTTGAGCTAGCGACCGATTGGGCACCGTAGGACGGTGATGGAGGTACGTCCATGCTGAGAGCTTGGCGACGAGTTCGCCGTGTGGTGACGCCATCAACATGTGGAAGGGTTTCATCTCCCTGTTGAAGTTGGGGTAGTCGTTGGTGTTGGGAAGTCGGTGGTACATGCGCCTCCTCCTGCCTTCTCTCATTTCCTGTCGATAGAGGCCTACTGGTATTTGTGGGGCCTGGCGGTGCATTTATTACCACCGAAGGGGGCGGACTGGGAGTAGAGAGGATGTTATGACGAGGTCGCCTGCGTTCAGTGACATTGGAGTCCCAACGCGGCACTTGGTCTTGGAGGTATTGAAGTGGGGAAATCTGGTCCGAAAATTCAGGGAGTTCCATCGTCGTTGATTAAAAGTCAATAAAATAAAATAACAGATGTTAAAATAAAAGATGTTAAAAACAAAACAGGCAACAGGGGTCCTTGACGGATCATAGTTGCATGAAAAGGCCGTTATGGCTTAGTGGGAGCGAAGGTCGCATCTACCATTTTATTATTGAGCAGTGGGAGCGAAGGTCGCATCTACCACCTTAAAATTGAATAGTGGGAGCGGAGGTCGCGTCTACCACCTTAAAAATTGAATTGAGAGAGTGGGGCAATCTCAGAAAGTGAGAGGATGGAGGTTGGAGGTCGCGATAGTGACGAAGAATGCCCAGGTATGCAAGTCATATGCAAATGAAATGTGTTGCATAATTGGGTAGAGATAGAGGAGGGGAATGACGCGTATGCAAATGGTGCTCAATTGGATGGTAATCTTGAGAATTTTCCTTGCAGGAAAATTTTGTTGTCACTTCCCCCTCCGATTTCAGGGAATATTGGCGAATCGATGAGATGTCACTAGCACCATCACTTTCCCAATATCACAGGCTTCACTTCGATATAAAAAAAGGCTTGGGACGATAACTTAACGTAGCACAATAATTAAAAAATATCTCATCTCGTATACTTACAAAAAAGGGAAGGACATC
Source organism: Isotomiella minor (assembly GCA_034696445.1). Lineage (NCBI taxonomy): Eukaryota > Metazoa > Arthropoda > Collembola > Entomobryomorpha > Isotomidae > Isotomiella > Isotomiella minor. Next base: position 3,979 of record JAQIWU010000111.1, read on the forward strand.
AAAGTGTAAAGGTTGTATGTACCACCATGTGATCATTTTTCCTAAGCTGAAGGTAGATCTTATATCATAAGTAACAAGAAATATAATTGAACAGGAATACAAAATAAGGTTGATAAGCCTTGTAACATGTTATGTTATGTGGCGGAGATATAGATTTCAATTTAGAACAATGGAGGAGGTCTCAAGACCTAGTCGACATTTTATCCAGCCGCGTGGGTGAGATAGGGCATAAGAGGAAGGACCGTATAGGTATGGCAGATTATTCCACTGATGTAAAACACGCAATTTATTACTTTCTCTCTCCTTCTCCGAAAATCCAAGGTATAAAGCAAACCTCAGAAAGTAGTCGTGTTTTATATACGTGGTGTGGTTGTTCCTCTAAAGCTTTCTGAAAGTGAAAGTGACGCTCTACAGTATAGTGGCATGTTGGAGGGCTGTATGTAGCTATGCCATGTCGCTGTCAGGTAAAATGTAGACTGGTCGTATGTGCATTTGGACGACGCAATAAATAATAGTTTACGAGTGAGTTTAATGGCGATCAAGTCAAAGCGATCAGTCAGTCAAGGAAGAAAGGCAGTCTGATTTAATTCACAAATTTATCAGCAGACCTGTGCCAATCCAACGAAAGAAAGAAACCTACAATCCAACATGTTTCATGTTTTACATAGTTGTATAGTTTCCATTTGACCTCACCAAAGAAAGACCACCGACCACACACACAGGAAAACCAATCTACTTAACACATTCACAACCAACCGAAAAAGTAAGTGAGTAAAAAACGCAATGCAAATCAAAACCTCTATTTTTACCCCTTTTCTCGCATCACTTTCAAATTGCTTCTCCGACGGAAAGAGATCAAAGCATTCATGCAAATAATAAATAGCTCTAAGTAAGTAAGTTAGTAAATGGAATAGAGGGAGAGGGGGGTTTTTTGTAACCTAAGTCTAGATATTGTAAGAGCGTAAATATTTATTGAATAAAATGACCCCTCTCTCCGGGGATTGCGATACGTGCACCAATTTATGATGTGAGTGTGAACCTGTCATCTTTCCAGTGATGAATCGACCTCATCTCTTGTCCGTCTTAGGTTTGCTTTTTTCTTGGGGGTGGCCAGGCCAACTCAGTTTCAGAAGTTTATTCGACGTGTGTGTGCATAAACATGAACGTGTAGGCGTTCGTTCGATAAGTCTATGCAAGCAAGTAATCAAAAGAATGAGGGATAAAATGCCTTTTTCTTTTTCTTGGTCAAAAATTTTGATGGGAGGAAATGATGAAATAAATCCAGTCGTTCTGTGTTTGTATGTGTTTCTCATTCATGAATAAATGGAGTAAAGACTGATCCATCATCATGAAAAACTGTTGTGTCAAACTAAAGTCTCCTTCCCTCTGAAATTCATTTAATTAATATGGCCTTGCTCACGAATTCAAATTGGAATTGGCTGACCGACCAAACCAAACCTTAGCCCAAACGTAATGTAATGCAACAGACTTATTAACGTCAAGCTACTCCCCTTCCTTCCCTTTAGTCTTTCATGTCTGTAATGGATGAATGTCCACGGCAATTCTCCATAAAAATACGAGAAGGTAACCCAATAATAGTTTATGCGTGAGTTGAATCCGTTTTTTTAACACCAACAAACGCAACCAGGCAGGCATAATAAGACTGATTTCTTCTCCCTTTTCTATGTTTTGAACAAAAAAGTCGATGAAAATGTTAATGTCTACCCCTGGCTGGCTAAATGGCTGTGATGGGATGTGACGTACGGATGTAATAATATGTCCGTGTGGCATTTGTTTTGTTTGGTGCGTGAAGTCAAGTCAAAGTCACAAAGGAAGACAATGATCATAATAATTATTGTGATTACACAAACAACATTCAATTCTCTCCATGCAAGCTATACAACAACGGAACATTGCGTTCATTCATTCATCCCACAGTTCCCTGAAACGTACTATTTTGGGAATTAGACCTGAATGAAACGAAATGAACTAAATGAAATGAAACATGTAGTTTGAGCCTTCTTTCTCTTGCTTTCCCTACGAATGAGAATGGAAATGTAAACGAAAGTAACGGGCTATCTAGCGTTTCCTCCTCTGTTTGGCTTGACGTTGGGTCTTCAACTTAACTTTTGTATTTATATTTGTTTTGGGTCATTTCAAAACATTTCACAAACGGTCTGCCTTCGTGCTGTAAACGTATTATACAGCTTGATACTAACTTTTCCACATACGCAGTCACACACTTTCCCCTCTTCTGCACTTGTCATTCTCATCACTTTAACCCATCATCCTCTCCCCTGCAGACAGACAAACCGATTCTCCATCTCTTCTGTATCAAACATGTGGCAGTGAGTATGATGCACCAAAATTATCCCATAACTACCTATCAACACCGAAAATAGTTAAATTAGTGGTCCGTCGGCAGGAGACTCCGCGGGGAGGATGGAAGGGAAGGGATGAAATGGGGACATACAAATAATAAGAGTCGAAAGGATAAAAGTGTAACGAGTAGAATCAGAGCGGAAGTTAGTTTACTTTGGTTACTCATCATCATCATCGCATTCACTCTTTAGATTCAGAGGATCAGAAATGAATGTGAAATTAGTTGGAGAGCTAAAAAACATAGTCTATAGGGACTGTATTGAAGTCCAATTTCCAACTTTATGATGAAATTACGTTGCACTACGAGAATAAGTGAGGGCTTCATCCTTTCGTATAGCAAATCTAAATCTATGTATGACAGCATAGCGTGTGTGTGTGTGAGAGTTAACTTCGGTTAATCGTGGTAATGAACCATGAACAGCTCAAATGGAAATTACCAACCGTGCTTTTCCTCATTATTAGCTCCATTCTATTCTCCATTCTTTCAAAGTCGAGTCCCTAAACTACAGTAAAGCTTTGTCGGTCGATCTAATGCATAATCTCAAACTCATCCAATTCTGCGCTTCTTTACATCCCTAAGGCGCAACTGATATGCAAAATTGACTAAACTTCAGACTAGATTCATCATCATTCGTCATAAATTAGTAGGAAGGCTGCAACAGTTAAATTTGCAATAGTGCATAGGTTAGATGGGGCATAATGAAACTCAAATAAACAGTAATGGTTCACCTTCGGTTGGTTTATTCAGTCACTTACACTTCCACACACACGCACAAACACAAATAATACAAACGTAAATTTGTGCACATGAAAGGAGAGGAGAAGAGAGGAGAAAGCGATGGTTAGAGGTTAGGTTTGGTTTCCGGGTGAAAGCCCTTGAAAATGGGATGGGAGTTGTGTGGAATTGGAGTGGCGGTAGTCAGTCTTATCTCGGACCGTCAGAGCTAAAGTAGATCAGATCGGATCAAATGGAGAACTAAACTTGACTTGTTTTGTTTCGGCTTGAAATGACAAAGAACTCGAGAGAAGAAGAAGGGAAAATGAAGGAAGAAGAAGAAGAAGGAAGACAAGTGAAAGTAAAGTAAAGCAATGCAAAGAGAGACAGAAAGGAAGAAGAGGAAGCCAATACACGCAGAAAACTTGTTTGAACTTTTCCTTGAGCAAGTTTCTGGGTGGCTGCCTCCTCCCAATGCATCCCATCCCATACATAAATAACACTAATTCACTCCCATTTTCAAATTAATTGATGCTTCAACTACAACATTGTTGCCTGGCCTCCCTTCTACCAAACCAAGCCACACTCCTTTCCCTCTCCAACTCTCATCTCTTTACTTGGGCTCAAGGGATGTGTTTATATAAGGTACATTAACCAAGCCCTTGTCTCCAACCGCTAAAATCATCCACCAAAATCATTAATTGTTTGCTGCGGTGGTGGTATGGTAGGTAGCACATCTGTACTTTCATTATTATTAGAGGAGAAAGTAATGAAGGTTGCGTTGCATCTGATCACATGCCACGCCTGCTTGCTTTCTCCCTTCTCACACAAAGGTTCACACGTGATTGTTTTTGTTTGTTTATTTAGCAAGGTTTCCCTTTGCATTGTGAGGAAATGTGATACGCTCACCAGGAGTGTAGTAGTTGATAGATGTAACGAAAAGGAAGGAAGAGAAGAAAGTAAAGCAAGTGGAAGAAAGTAGTCTCTCTTTTCTTGTGTTGTCTTACTTTACTTTGCTTTGCTCAAATTGCATTTCAAAGTCAAATGTTTCTTTTCCACTTTTCATCGTTTTCCTTTAAAGAGGGCTTATTTGAGGCAGATGTGAACAAATAGACCATCTCCTCACTACTCTCATTCCCTTTCACTCCACTCACTCACTTCAATATCGACTCTGAATTACTTAATTTCAAGAAAGAATTGGCCCGTTATCGTAAAACTTTCAAGTTTGTTTCTCCTCACTTACTCACACACATAGTTTTATATTACATTACACATTGCACTCTCTTTCTCTCTCTCATCTCGTCTTTTCCAGGCTAATCAAATGGTGTATTGGTTGGATGAGTGCCTTCTTTCTTTTCCAAACGAGCCATAGTTTGTAAAATCGCAATTTCCAGACATAACACAACTGGAAACACAAACTTCCTCACTTCACATGACAAACATCAAATTTTCCATAAATTATGCAAGCTTGAGTAACGCTAAATGTTGGTAGTAAAGAAAGTTAAAGAGCAGTTGAAAGTTGGAAAGATTCAAAAAAAATCGAGTAAAGAAGAGATGAAGGAAGGAAGGGGTAAAAAAAGGAAAGATGCAAAAAAAGAAAGGAATAAGATTGGATTGGTTTCATTCGTTTCTTCTCTCAATTCGATCTCTCTTTTTCTGTATTTTAAGTAGTATTGAAAGTTTAGCTTGTTTGGAACAGATGAGAATACTTGTTTCTTTTTGGACCATTTTAATCCAACCAACATCCGGTGTTCCCATCAACACAAAACATCTGTCCTCAACAGCTCTCTTTCTCCTTTCCTCCTGTTCGACTGTGTGTCTAAAAAGTCTGTGTGTAGTATGCGGAAATCGAAAGATGAAACGGAGGAAGAAGCGAAACAAATAAATGTAAGTAGTTTCCTTCAATAGATTCACATTTCCCATCAAATCATCATGTTCTCCGAATGTATGTAACATTTCAGTTTTATAAAATCTAAAATTGGCAAATCAGTAGCAAAACAAACAAATATCTTCTTATTGTCAGTATATATGGCATCATTAAAAATAATGAGTACTTTTTGTCTCTTCGAGAAATGAGTTTTTTATAACTTCACATTATAACAAGAATTTATTTATACCATTCAAACCTCCTGGCCCAAATAATATTTCAAGTCAAAATTAATAATTTTACGACTTTTGAGTGCAAAATGTTAGACGGTTGAGCAAAGGATGAACCTCCAAAGTAGTTTTTCTCTAAAAAACGAGAACTAGAAATCTGCATGCGGTGTACGTACACGTCATTGTGAGAATTAAGGAAATAAAGACAATCAGCTTATCCTGTGAAATGCATCTCTAATCTTACCATCTTTCATTAAGACGTGGAAATTTTGCTTTGTCTCTTCCATTACAAAATGGGTTTGTTCCCCTCATTCATTCATTTCCTCTCTCTCTCTGTTGTTCAAGAGGATGGAAAGAAGAAGAAGAAGCAGTCAGTTGGCTTAAAAGGAAGGTGAAAGGAAAGATAGGAAAGGAGAAAGTAACGAGATGATGGGAATGACGCTAAAGGAGTGGTGGAGAGAGAAATGCCACTATCTTAATCTAACTAAGCAAGATGAAAGTATCTCTCCTTCTCTTTATAAGAGGGAAATATACGTATAATCGTCTCGTCTCATCCAAGAAATCCATGGTTTCTTGGGCTACAGATTTTGGATATGCAGAAGAAAGCTAAGTAAGGCGAGGAGGAAGGGTATAAATTTCTAAACTTGGTTATGAAGAAGAGTTTAAAAGCAGTCGAGTGTTCAATTTCCCATCATCATCAAAGCACCCTTCTCGTCTTGCTTTCACTTAGAAATTCTCAGTGCCACCATTTGCCTGCTTTTTCTGTCTGCGGCAAGGTGTTAGTGTTTGTGTCTATGGGCATGTGATTACCTTCGCCATGGTCGGAGATGAAGACTAGAGAATCAGATTCATTCTACAATCCATCTTCTATTTTCCCTTCCCTCCTCACCTTTACCCCTCTCTCTCTCTCACGCAGTGTTAATGGATTGATGATATCTTGAGAGTTAACTTAAGCTTAGTTAAGTAAAGTGAATGTAAAGGGTTCGTTGGGGTTATGGAGAAAGTGGATGAATGAATGCATGCACTCTCTGCAGAAAACAGCTTGGCAACGAAGAGCACAAAGAACAATTCAAGGAGACTTTCTCTTAAAGTACGACTGCAAAATGCTTTCTTTACGCACTTCATTTTCTCTCTCTCTTCGATTTTGGAGTAGAAGAGGGCGAGAAAAATTTGGTATGTTGAGTACGGAACTGAACCACATTCCTACAATTCTTTTCTTTAGGATTCTTTTAGTTTAGCTTAGTTTTTCCCATTCTTCATTTAGTTTGCAGTCACATATCTCAGCATCCCAGTTGTAAGCTCCTGTCAAAACAATGCCCAAGTTGGACTTGGGTCGACTTTTGTTTTTCCAGTGCAAAATCTTCAGCAGCATCCCCTTTTGTATTATGTATCTCCAAGATACTCCACTTTTTACCCAAATTGAATGGGAATCGCGTAGAAGGATGGATTAGGAAGGAACACACGGTGGAGATGACTTGATCATTGTGTGTATTCTGGGAATGGAAATAACCTCAAGGAGTATAGAGTTCATTCCTCTATTGTTGCATAACATAAAGTGTAATGAACTGCCCTTGAGACGAAAAGAAAGAAAGGAGGAGGAAGGGATGAGAATACACCTGATTAACCTCAGCCATGGCTCTCATCTTTATTAATGGTAGCCAAAGGCTGTTTTTATGTGGATTGAAAAGCGGTTTTATTTTAGGAACTTGTCATTGTGTTGTATAAACTATGTATAGCTAAGCTGGTGGTCGTGGCCGCGGTACAAATATGTATGTGGCGTGTGTGGTGCAGTGTTGTGTTGTGGGTGGGAGGGTGTGTGGGGATGCTAAGTTGTCCCAGTTTCTTAAATTAATATTTATGCTACATTACTTATTAATAACAAACAAGTTTACGAAGCTGTTTGGATGAATTGGCTTTATTTTCTTGAACTACCATCGTAGCTTTTCCAGAAGACCAAACCACCAACAACAAACACCATAAGAACACAATTTTGGGCTCGTGGATGTGTGAGGTTAAATTCAGTATCTGCAATTCTGAATGTCTGGAGGGCAGCGTACTTTACTCCTACTCCTACATACTTTCTCCCACTTTTCTTCTTTCACTTTTGCAATTTGGCTTAAGTTGTTTCTGCTCTGATACTTATTGCATATGTTTTGGAATTATGATCATGTTATAAACGGCCTCCTCCTTCTTTCTTTTCTCTCTGAGCCAGAGCAGAGAAAGAAGAAAACACAAGAAGCAAAGGCAAGCTAAAAACTGAAACTTTCTCCCTTGCTTCTGACTACTTGTATAAACTAACGCCAATAATGCTGGTTGTTACTACTCCTTAGTTGGAAATAATGGAAGAGGAAAAACAGTGGTAGCGCTCTCTTGCCTACTTAAGGAGTAACTTACAATAAGTACTTTACTTTGCTTTTCACTTTCACTTCTTTACTTTCTCCCTCGTTGTTAACGTTGTAGTTTGTTGTAAGTGTGTCCGATCCATTCTTATTAGGAGGCTGGGCTGACTCCAGGATTCTTTGTTTCTTTTCTCACTTTTAGAGGTCTGCTGATGTCTAACTTTTGGGAGAACATAAAATGTTGCAAACTCTCGATGCTCAAACACAGAAATGAAGACACAAAGGTGTAAATGTAACGATTGTTTATCTGACCATTGATAGTCCGACTTGCAGACTTCATTATTGTCTACAAGTTGTTTAATTTTTAACAAATCTTCTTGTAAATGTTGCAGAGAAAACATTGGTAAACTGTGCGTTAAGAAATTGATATGCTGGTTTCATCAGAATAATTGTTACTGTCGCCGCAAGTTAGAGATTTACTACATACTTCTTCTTGTTGGCTTTGCACCAGGAAGGTGGTAATTTGCAATTTATTCCTAGCCATGAATGTAAAATAGGAGAGTAAGACTATGGAGTTATTGCGGTGGAAAGTGAAAGTGGATATGGGTGAATGAATGAATGAGGAAGGTAAGGTTTTTAGGATGGAATATAGAACAAACCGGAGGGTAAAAGTACGAGTACTTTCTCTACCCAAGAAGTTAATACTTAACACAAGGTATACTCCATTTTCACTGCGTGCTTGCACATTCATATTCTCAAATTCTTCTTCCTCTTCACTTCCCTTTTATTCAAGCCTCATGAAACCTCATGAAAATGCAAGAGGCAGGTTATTATTATTTTGTGTTAGGCTACGTTTACTATGTTTAACTTTTCCAGTGTTTTGTACGATGTTTAGGTTGTGGTGGATTCAGTCGTTGCTTCCTTTCCTGTTTTCTATCGAATGGTAACGCAGTATGGGATCAAATATTTACACCGTTCTTTCCTGTAAATACCGCAACACATGATTTACAATGAAGCCTCGATAGTGGCGAAATTGGGATTTGATATTAGTAGAATCCTTTAAAATAGCTAACATTTTGTGAAGATGCAAAATAAATATAAGACGTTTTGGTCGATACAAAAAAAGCAATAACAAAATATGATTGAACGGTGTAGAAAGGATATTTATGCATGATTGCTAATAATAAGCGTTGTCAGTTATGCACGGACAGGCATCCCCCTCAGAGGCTGGATTTGGAGTGATCAGGTTACCTCTGGAAGACCAATAATAGGGGAAAATAGATGCAAGGACATTTCCATGTTGTGTGTGACAGAGAAAGTATCAAAAAGATGCAAATATATCGGGGTTTAAACTGGTTTCCGGTTGAAATGTTGGCATGTTGAGTGTAGGGTTATGTTACATTCTCATATGATGGTGGTGAAAGCAAGTTTTATGAGGATGGGGTGACCCGGAGGGATGGATGGCAGTGAAGCATGTCCATATTAAGCAAGGTAGGCATCTTCTCGATGACAGCTGAAGCAGCACTTTGGAAAAAAGACTGGAAAAGATTTTGGGCTTCATTTGCTCTCTACTTTCCCCTAAAATCACGCTCGCCACTCTGGAAAATATCTTTAAAAGCCAAAACCACTCCATCCACATCCAGCATTCCAGCCCGTACCACCATAGCCATAGCCCTTCCTGTCTAGTCCAGTTCTGCCCTGCTCAGAGCTCAACTTCAGTCCAGTCTCGTCCAGTTGACCACTTTCTCTTCCATTCCACACTTCATTCTAAATCCAAATCTCTGTATTTTCACTCCAAATCCCCTTTCACTTTTACTTTCACCACTACCATCACCACCACACAGACCAGCCTCTCCTCATCCATTCTGTTTTATTCTATTCCACGCTCATCTCCCACATGTATTGTCTCTTTACCCGCACCAACCAACTCTCAACACCACCACACATTTCCCTGTAAAACCCGTTCAGTCAGGAGAGAGAAATAAAATTTTCCGTTTCTTATTTGGAATGAATATAAACTCTCACAGCCAACTCTATTTGTTTACCCACAAAGTAAAATGCCTTATTTGTTTGAATGTAAGTAACCAAAAGTGAGTGAATGTAGTGGGATCGTTGAGTAAACAAGATTCTTATTGGCCATCCTTTTTCCTTTCATGTGTCCTGTCTTAGGACGTGTGTGTGAGGGTAGAAAGGATTGCATCTTTTGCGGAAATCAGTATTAGGTAGCAAACATTGGAGTTGCATTTGCAACACCATGACATTTTTTCGGTAGTAGGATATTGCGCTCTTTCGTTAGGAGAGGAAGTTGGGTGGCAACAACCAGCAAAGCATTCCAGCATGCTTGCATGGAGAAGACCATTTGTTCTTTTAATGGTCGGATACTAATCTTAAGGGAAGACACAGTGTGGGTAGGATCAGGATCACACTTATTGAGCCGGTCCAAAAGACTTGGGATTAATTAAGGAAATGGGTGAACGGGAACGGGGGTCGTAATGAGAGGGAATCAATCTTGCACAATTTTTACCCTTCGTTTGTCGTCTTGTCTTGAGCCTCAGTCTCAGCTCAGCTCCTCTTGTAATGACGGTGGTTTTGCCACACCACCACATCCATCCTGGCTTCCTCTTCTTCTACATCCAGTTCAAATTGCATTCTAGGAAGTATTGCAATAGGTATCTATCTATGTCCTTCGGTAGTATTGTTCAGGAAGGCAGGTACAATATAATGTGTTGCTGCTGCCAGATCCAGAGAATCAGGCGAAGCTGCACCACAGTACACTTCCATTCATTCTATTCTATTTGATTCCATTAAACAAGTTGGCTCTTGGAACAGAGAACTTTTGGTTTTTAGCGAGGAGGAGAGGAGAGTATGGGTTTGGGTGAGAATGAGAACCACTTTCACCGTTCCTTCCCAGTGAGCGTGACATTTTACCATTACCCACTTAACCACTTGCTCACCCGTTTAAATCCAGGCAATAACTTGGTAGAGCAGCTCCACCATGGCTTAGATTAATCGAGGTAGATATGATCGGCGTAGTGGAATTCTGTGTAGATACTTTCGTCTACAATATTACATTTTCCCTTTTGACTTTCTCTTTTTTCATCTCACTGTCCATCACATCACCTCTTAAATGGCTGCATTTCATTGCTTGATAAAATATAAAATAAGACTATTTCCTCCCTTCCCTTCTTTTTTAGTGAGCTGAGGTTGGAGAAGGAGAAAGGAGTTGACAGGGATAGGGAGTAGATTATTGCATTTGTGGAAGGGAAGAGTACGAGAAGAAATTGTTAAGAGTTGAGAATGGAAAGTTAAAGTTGGAGGTCGAAGAAAGGAGAGGAAGGACACATAACATAGTGATTCTAATAAAGCTAATGATTGTTCACTCGTGCACCCCTCCCTTGAACGTAACGCATTTACCAGCAGTTAACCAAGATAAATTGTTTTACACTCCGTGCGCACCTCTCTCCTAATTATTTATTCACAACTCTTCCTTTATCTCCCATAAACTGTCAACAAGGCCATACCATAATGCACTCAATAGAATGAGACTAATAAACACACATACCTAATCCAATGTACCTGCCCAAAAATGCTAGATACTTTCCTTCCCTAATCGCTTTTTTGCTTCGTGTCGGCACTACTCAGGGTTGCAGAGGAATTTCTTCGTTAAGAGGGTAGTTGGAGTCAATGGAAATGGAAGCAACAGACATGGAATGATTTTTTTAAGTGGCTTGATTTAAATTAAAGACAGTGAAGTTTTGCAAGAGAAGGAGGAAAACATTAATAGCTAACAACAGTGTGGAAGGAAGGAAAGGAGAAAGGTTTGAAGTTGGTAATAGGCCAAAGGTATATATAATACGAGTATGAGCTGGTGGGAGTGACTGTTATCTGCAATAAAGATCATCAAAGCAATTTCTATTTGAAGCAATTCAGTGGGCTTGGGCTTTAAATTGGATGGACGTGGAGGATGAGCTTAATGAAATTTGCAGGACTCTCTCTCTCTCTTCCCCTCTTTCCCCTTTTATTCAGGTTGGTTTAAAATACAAGACTCTGTCTTTCATCCATGTACACTAAAAACGGAACTAAAACTTCCAGAGTAATACCTATACTTCTGTCCGGTGATGTTCTTCCCTCTTTTATGTGCATATGTACAAGGAGTAGGAGTGGATCTGTTCTGGTCCATCTAAAATCAAACGAGGAGAAAACTACCTCTCTGCAGGCACCAGCTTCCGCACTTTTACTGACTCTCTCCTGTTATGTTCATACCCTGTAATAATAGCCTTGAGTGAATACCGTAAACATCAAATTGGTTTTCTAATTCTGCTCCAGCAGACAAATATGACTTTCCCCCTACTCCGTCTATGGGACTACCCTGGTGGTTTTGGTCGGTCGAGGTCTAGTTCGATAAGGTGTACTTAACATTGCAATTTGTTGAAAAAGATGGTCACTATTTCCAAGTCTTCTCAATATTATATTGCTCAACTTGCCATCAGTTTATTTCAGTCCTAACGATCTCTTTTTCTCTCTCTCGAAACCGTGCAGAAATATACAGGGGATGGTTGCTTCGTTAATTATTGATGGCATAGTGTGGTGGTGGTAGCTTAATGAGTGTGTGTGTGTAGGTATGTGGGTCCTGTGTTTATGTTACATGCTACAAAACTGTGATGATGTGACTAAAATATCCACGAGATGAGTCTCTTCTCTCCTTCCTTTTTAAGGGTGGAAGGAAGGAAGTTCAGTTAAAATGAAATGAAACTGGGTGCTTGCTTGTAGGTTTTGGTCTGGGTGGGAGAGACGGAAGTTTGTTGATGATGCTGATGCTGGTAATCTCATGATCATTCTGTAAATGTGATATTATGCTTTTTATTATCCACTTCTTCCCCCGCAATAATCCGAAAGTCCCAGAGACAAGTAGACTACCCTTTTACACTCTTTTTCTTGATCGCTGCAATCCCAACCTAAAACCGAATTCACCATCGCCATGCAGTCTCAAAAATTTGAAGGTAAATCCGAAAACACCCAACTTTCATATTGTAAGTCGGCTTTCAAATGCATCCCACTCTTCTGTGGAACATTGGCGATAGATGGATGGATTGACGTGCTACATCGTTTCTCTGTGAATTATGAAAGGGGGAGGTCTTTGTTGAAAAACTAAAACTACACAACTTATGAAACAAAATTGAATTTGACTGAAGAGAATTAAAGATTCATCATTAACTTTAGAGGTAGCTTAGGTGTGGGAAGTCAAGGAAGGAAAGGAGGGGGAAAGAGGAAATAAATGAAGGCATAAAGAAGAAACCCAAAAGCGGTGATGATGAAGCAGTCGAAGAATTGAATTGACTTGTCTTGACGTTAGACGTTGACATAGACTTATTATTTGGAAGGGGAATTGAGATGTTATGACTATGACCAGTGAGGCATGGAATCGTCGAATGAATACTAATTCCTGTTCGTGATCGTGATTCCATTGTTCTCATTTCCACTTCCACCCATCCATCCAGCAATATTCCCTCAAAATGTGTTTTATTCTTCTTCTCGGATTTTAGATTTCTGATTTCTTCCCATGCCAACCAACCAGTCAGTCTTCTCCCTCGTCAACATAATATTAAAGGAAAGCAACAGCTTCGTGATTTCTTAGTTTCAGATTGAATAATTACATACATCACATTGAAAACAGAATAGTCAGTAGGTATAATTCTAATCGACCCTCAGTCGATTTAACCAGAAAGTATTCAGATTGTGCTATGGCTGAGTAGTCGACCAAAGAATAAGTTTTCAAAACCGGTCTTATTCAATAGAAACTCATTTCCTTCTTTTCTTAACTTTCTTCTCTTCCTTAGAGCCTTTCACTTTCTCTTTTTTCTTTCTCAATCCGCTTTCTTACTTTCTCTAGGTTGGACTGGGGGCACAATTTCTAAATCAGAGCAATTTATTTAGTACAAATAAGGTGCCTTCCCAGCCAAGTATCTCTGTCTACAAAATCTATTGTTTAAGCATACAGTTTAATTAAGTGCTTTGGAGATTGTTTTTTGATTCTACAGAGGTGTCATGTCACCAACACGTGGATTCAAAAAATGGGTTGAAACGAAAGTTAAACAGGATGAGTCAGATGCGGATAGAATTTGATTTTTTGGAATTTGGACCCAGCTCATATTTCCACTTTAGTTTTGCCCTATTTCAGTTTGTCCCATAACTTTATCTTGTTTTACATTCCACCCTCTTCCTCATATTGCTGACTGCGTACAATTTTTGTATTTGAAGAGAGTGTCTCTCTCGTATGTTTACATTTGAAACTGGAGATGATTTAATGAAGATTGGAGGAGTGAAAGTGAGAATTTAAATGGTTTATTTTGTGTAATCTTACACCCAGCCAAAACACCTCTTCTCTTCTTCCTAAGCGTTTTCACGCTTGATGCTCATGTCCATCATTTCAACTATTTAATTTGCGATAATTTTGTAGATATCAGAGGTGTTGTGTTGCCGTATCTATTACATTCCTCGCAGCTCTATAATTTTACTGATTCGTGTGCAATACTGATAACAATAATATGTAATCCCTTTCCAAGCATTAATGCCTACAATTAGTTGCTTTTGCACGCGTTGACCACTACATAATGTTAGGACGACATGACATCGCGCATTCCAACGGAATAATCAAATCACGACGTTCCAAACCTCGTGTTCGTGATGATCCTTGAGTCGAGTGAGAAGGATGATGAGAAATGTTTTGATTAATGTAATTTGCATGCATGCAAAGCAGAGAAATGGAATTAAACAAGGGTGATAGCTTTTTTAACACGATGACCTCAGCTCTCAAAATCGGACTGTGTAAAAGTGAAGAGGGCAAAAGAGAGGAAGTGGAAGTGCGTGAAAATAAGTGAGACTCTCGTTCATGATCCTCAGTCCAGAATTACACGAGGGTACTTTGTTCATGTAAAATAAAAGATAGACTGAGTTGTACTTTAACTTTACTTTAGAGCAATTCCGTTTCCACTTCCATCAGTATTTGAATAATTGAGGATGAGGGATGATGATACTGAACTGATGATGAGAGAGTGAGAGAGTCGAATAACGAATTCCAATTCACAAAGTAAACATTAAAGGATTCGGTTGTTGAAGGAGAGGAGGAACACTAACAACAACAATGGCTCACCACACCACCATCGTCCTCCAAATCTAAAACGTAGTACAGCAACAACGATAAACGTGTAAAGTTACTCCCATCGATTACTCACATGTCCTCCATCCCATAAATCCCCCTCTCTCCAACAACAACAACAGAACAAACTAAGCCAAACCCGACAACTGAATATTGTTATTTAACGAGAACAATGAGTCTTCTGAAGGGCTCTTGAAGCAGGAAGGAAGGAGAGGAAAAGCTTCGCATGCAGAATTATTTGTCAACCACAGCACAACACATTACCTAAAGACTTAGAATACTGCAGACATCCAATAGTATGTGCATCCACACTTCCTTCCAACAACATCTCAACATCGTCCCTCTGCTTTCTTCCTCCCCATTCACTTTCACTTGAACCACTTTCTCTACAAGACCAACAAAGCAACCCTAACTTAAAGCATGAGTAACTATAAAACCACCTCAAACAAGAAGAATCACCCTCTTTGCGGTTGATTCTTCTCCCTTCGTGTGGCATTATTATCCTGTGCCATGAAGAAGACAATGATAATGCCATGCCACAGTATTCAGTTTAGTGAAGACGGTGAGGCGAAAGAAGATGAAAGACAGACATAAATGAGGACTCACTTGACTTCACTTTGTCCCTTGCCTGCACACAGTGCATAAGTATTTTTGATGGCTGACTGTTGTTATAATTTTAAATTAACAAAGGTTCGAGAGAGTGACAAGTATCCTTGCATGAGTCACTACTGTCTCTCATTACAGGGAAGGCTGACTATGCTTGATTAAAGATTTGTCATCAATTACTTTGAAACCCCTGTTGTTATTTGTCCATGCAAGAAAGAAACAAAGGAAAGGAGAAAGCATGGCATCCCACTGACTTGGGGTGACTGATCCGGAATTGGGTGGGGTACAGGGAGGTGAGGTTAGGTGATGACGATGATGGGATTCTCTTGTAGTACGTCCAAATTGTGAATAATTATGTGATTAACTCCTGATGATGATGATAAAAACAAAGGAGGAGAGGAGAGGATTGAGATGGGTAGTTAATGGGGAAAGTGAAAGTGAAATAATAATAAATCGGAGAAAACAAATGATCTTGTTAGCATCAAATGGGTATGTGTGGAAGTCACTATCCGTCGGAGGGAAAGATGAGAAGTTGATTTCATTTGGGTTTAGTTGTGTTGTAACTTTTGTGCCGAGTCATGGCATGACAAACTATTGATGATGATAAGTGAAAGGGCTGAAAGAATGGGTGGAAGTTCTACTCTCTATTGTAATGGTGAATGGCACCCATAAATCTAGTTTGCTTTCTCCGTAGGTATATGAAGTGGTGTGCATATGGATGCATGTGGTGTGGTGCTGCGGTGGTGTATTTGCTTAATGATGCTCCTGATCTATTGTTTATGTTGGTTTTGAATGATTATCCCTTTCCCTATTCCTATGTGTCGCATATCTATTCTCTTCTTTCATTATTATCTCCCCTTTCATCAAGCTCTGAACTATCACATCACTTGGCCTCAGAGGAATTCTCACTTCCTGCTCTGCACACACTCTGGACTTTCTCTTTTGACCTTTCATTCGTTCGAAGAAGGGTTGTTCGCTTGTGGTGACAGACGCTACACTTTTTACTCCTCTTGGGCAACTTTGAAGAGGGTGCACATTGGATTTATCACCATTCTTTTCGCGCAACAAGACTTACAAGACACTAGAAAAATAAAAATAACGCAGTTTTAGTTTAAAATGTGCAGTCCTTCTTGCTTTTGGTAGCTGTAAATTTTGAAACTGGAATGTTCATAAGGAAAAGTGAAAGCTACGGGAGAAGGGGAGTGAGAAAAGAGACGTCAACCCATCAAAGTTGGTTAATAACGGATGGAAAGACAAGAGGAGACAGTAGTATGGAGTATAGACTATACACTGGAGTCAAGAAGGGGAGTATCATTATTTCAGCAGAAGAAAGCTCACTTTGTGGTTCTTTCTGCACTTGATGGATGACACTAATCACCACAACTTTTTATGGGCTACCAAATTCTGCTTCAAATTGAACCCTTAAATTTCTCCATAATTTCATAAATTACTCAACTCAACTTAGTTCTTCTATCTCGTCTCATTATGTCTTGTCTTACATTCTCAATCCACCTACTTTTGGAACTGGTTAAAGCTATAGTCCTTCCAGTCTGCTCATACTAACCTTTTCATTCATTCATTCTAAAGAAAGTAGGGTATCTTGTTCATCATCACGTCAAACTACGAAATAGAATATTTACACAGTCTTTATGCCATGCCTTTCATAAAGGCCAATCTGTCTTCGCCTTCATCATAAATACCTTCACCTTCATTACTTCCTCTTCTTTCTTTAGTTCGCAATACATTCATTTGTTAAGATTCTGGGGAGAGTGTATGACAGTTTGACTGATGGCGAAATGACGAAGTATTTAAAATCAATTGACAGCAAAATTATGGAACAAAAACCTTTTTGCAAGCAAAATGATTACTTTGTCTTCCTTCTTTCTACGCCTAGACAAATTTTAGCACTTGGCTTAACTTGATCTCTCTCCTTTGTGGGTGTCAGCAAAAATAAATGAGCGTTGGGTAAAATTAGTTTAGTCAAGAGAAGATGAGAAATGTAATCCTCCCAAAAAAGGGAAAGTGGATAAGACAGAGGATAAAACTGGTGGTAGTCGTCACCTTCTTTTCTTTCTCAGCTTGCACTTAGGGCACTAACTAGAAGCGTTGCTGGATCATGATACATAATGCGATTGTGCAGAAGATAATAGTAAATAAGGTAGATTCTGTCGCCACTTCAGAATAGATTTATGTCTTAATCAAAAACATCCGCGACACTCTTCAGGCATCTTACGTCTCTGCATACTTCTGACACTACGTGCGCTCCAACTGCTTATTTGGAGGAGCATAGGATTAAGGATTAATCATCCTCCCCCATCCGTCTTGTATACATTTTCTTTGAAGATGGAAGCAATATGCTTTCACCGTGATCCAAGAAATTTTGGAGTATACAAAAACGCAACATGGTTTATGAAAACCTGATTTAAAACAATATTCCAGTTTCAAGCGTAGAATTCAAAGATATTTGAAATGTTTGCTTTTATCGAGATTTTTTTAAACATTTTGACTGATAATAAGACCCGTCAACTTTGTTACATAACGTTACTTTTTCCCTTCTCTCTTTTTTTCTCGTTGGTTGGTAAATATCTGTCTGACATGAGGGTGAAAGCTGAGTATCTTTTCCTCCTCGCACACGCATACAGCAGGCAGAACAAATCAGACAAGGGAAGACGAAGAAGGAGAAAGAACAACGAAAGAGCACATGGAAATCTTTCCTCCTTCCTGCTTATGAATTTCAGATTTCTTCTCCGTTCAACAAAAAGCAAGGGAGAAAATGAGATCTGTCTGTCTAGAAAACAATCTTCTTCTTCCCTCCTGATACGAGTACAATGTAGTTAAATTCAGAACCTTCCGTCTGTGTGCGTTGAACAGATTCGAAGTGGTAGTATCACTTTCACTCACTTTCTCCCATCTATGGCTTTAACGGTTTGAAAGATGCGTATAATGACTTGTTTGAGAATGGATGGATGGAAGGATACAGGATAGGAGGATGAAGAAATAATGTAAACTAAAACTGAAGAATCTTTCTCCTCCTCTCAATGTCTAAGCATAAAGTAAACAAATATTCAGGAATTTTTGGATGAAAAGTGATACTTTTGATGGACTGATAAGTAAAAAGGGCAGCACCCATCAATAATGCTATTTTGCTCCTACTTTTAGTCTATGCCATCCACAAGTTACTTGTTTATTTGTCTTTTGTTTTTTCTTTTCCTACTACAAATTCCAAAATCTCTCCTGTTGTGTTGTTACTACTTTCCTGGCAACTTTTTCCATCATCATCATCAAAAGAGTGAGAGAGCTCATGAATGAATGAAAGGTATGGTATATCCCAATACAGCCAAAGAGACAAGCTTTTGTTTGTGTGAAGTGAAGTTACTTTTCACTCAGCAAGAAGAAGGCAGGGCAGGGCTGCCTCTTCTGAGTGAGAGGGATCATGAGAGAAGGGAATGATGATGATTATGGTGATGGCTTGGGATTTTCCAGTTAAGTCTCAAGTGTTCCACTACTTTCAGTTAAATCGACATCCAGGTTACAGAGAATCAGAAAAAATTTGTTTAACCCCTCCTGAGACTCCTTCGTATATAACCTGATACTTTCTCGTGTAGGAAGGAAGGAAAAGGATATCAATTCCATTCCTTTCTCTCTTAGAAAAGTGAATGCCTCCACCCACCACTCTTCCATATCTCTCTGTTGCTATCCCATCCTTGTTTCTACTTTGCTCAAAATAAAAACTTATTTACTAACTTACTTCGTTTCCATCGGTTACTCATCACATTATCCACCACAATCTCATTTGAGAATAAAGGGAGACGTGAGAAATCTCTGAATCAAAAATTCCTACAACACTTTCATTTCATCTCATCTCGTCTCATCCCACCTTCCTTCCTTCCTTTTCTCTTTTTCTTAGAGATGAGATTGAGATAACTAAAGCAAGAAGCATCAACCCTTCCAACCCTGTGACTTGTGAATGAAGGAGGAAGATAAGGAAGTTAAAGTAAAGGATTGAGTTTTTGGTAGGAAGGAAGGAAAGTAAAGTGGAAGTGGAAACAGTTCCTCCAGGGATTAAGCAGGAATGAGAGCGCAACAACGTTAACGCAGCTTGAGTACTAGTTTTCAAATACACTCGCTCGCTTCATCTTTCATCTAATTGGCTTTCTACTGTAAATTCATTATGAGCTGACCTAATCTTCCGTGGCATGGGCTTTCTTCCAGCCTCCTGCTGCTGCTGCTGGTATCCTTAATCCCCAACACCACCACCACCACCTTCCACTCAACTCTCAGGGCTTTCTTTCTTTTTAGATGGAAGGGAAGATATTTCCAAAAATATATGCAGTCCTTATGATGTTCTTTCTTCTCATCCTTTTAGTCCATTTTATTTGAAGAGTTATGAGCCTCAGATGAACATGAAATTAAAGTGTTAGGTGAAAGAGTTAGTGGCTGTTTACAACCATGAAGAGAATTTATACCACGAATCCACCTTCCTTCAAAAACCCTTTCTCTCCTTGATTTTCCGACAAGAAGAGGGAGGAAAATCAAGAGTTTGACTCGTAAAAAGTAGACGTGCAAGTAGCCAAAAGTATACCTATGAATGAATGAACGAGTGGATAAGCTCAGCAAGCAACAACTTACTTACGTTTGGATTGTTTGGAAGAAGAATAAAATTAGATAATAGAAGGAAAGAGTAAAGAAAGAAGTGAAGAAGACCGTATAGTACAGTTAACCGGATGACCCTAAAAGTGAAAGTACTTCTTCCAAACATATAAAATCATGGAAGATGCGTTTGTTCTTGAAAGGTGGAGAGAGGAAGTAAAGTGTAGTAGTGGTGGTGGTGGTGGTAATAAAAAAGTTTGGGAGGTTAAAGTTAAAAAGCTTTACGCCATCATGTGATTCCATGTGATGTGATGTGTGGTGTATATGTCTCTATATACAAAATGGAAGGCACGGGCCTACTTCTGTTAAAAAAGAAGGGAAGAAAGTGCGTTTTTTACTCCGGACGTGCGGGAGGAAACGAGGAGGTCGCTTTTACAAGTCAGACTGCAGTTTGTCCATTTTTTTAGATTTTTAAAGCAGGATTCTTGTTCCTTTCCCTCTGTCCATCCTTCCACAAAAGTATTAAGGGTAAGCTTGGGTCGGACAGAAATCAGAATCAGTGCAGTTGAGTGAGTGAAGGGCTTGTTTCACTTCCGCCCACATCCATTCATTCATTCACACTCACTCACGTCCATTATTATTACAGACCATGTTCTTTTTTCATCTTTCGCTTTCACCCACTCCCTGACTTCTACTTTTGCCATATTGTGCCATTCTAGGAATGTGAATGTGTGAGATTGTGTGATGATATGCGGCATGGTGCCTGCCTGCTTTCCCACTTATTCATTCCACGAGAACCTTTAAACTAGACCAGGCACATAGCATCTGTCTTTCATCCTTTCATCGCCACAAAATGACCCCACTGACCTAACTCATCCCTCTCAGCAGGTAGAGACAGGCACAAGTCGTACTTTTTTTAGACTTTTGAAAGTGAGGAAAATAGATAAGCATTGCATCTGACATTTCTCTTTTTTGACTTGACTTAGCTGTGTAACCGTGACGAAGGATAAGGTGCCCTTATGTACTAAATGGAGTTAGTCAAGTTTAGGTTGCAACATCAGGCAGTAAGACAACATTTTTGCCAAAAACGATAATACGTCCAATCCGCATCGGTCCGCTGAGAGTAGTATTTTCTCATATTCTCTCAGTCGGTTTTCCAATTCTGGTCGCTTGAGAAGACGTCTAGGTGTCCTGTGAAAAGATAGAACGTGGCTAGTGTTTGAAGACGTCAGATTGTAGAAATGAGGTGATAATGTCCACTCTTAGATCCCTCCATAAACGAAAACGTAAAAAGTTACTTGTTGTAATGAAAACGAAGGTGAAAGTAAAAGTGAAAATTAAGAGTCGGGGAAGGCAACGAGATTGACAAACGTTCACTTTACCACAACCCACGAAGACCAAGTACACAAAGTGTTGTCCCTATTATCCATTCCATTCAACTTAATGTATTACCTCGGTTGAGTAATTTTCTGTAGAAATTGCAAACATTTCTGGTTGTCCTTATTGAAAGAAAGCAGTTTGTGTGTGTGTGTGTGCATTCATGTTTGGCAGGTAATGAAACGGAGTTGAAATGAAATGATGGTGTGGTCAGTTTAATCTCCCATGACACATGGTCCACACGAGTCTCTCTCTCTTTGGTGACATTTATTTGCTCCAAACACGTGCCTGACTATATTACCCTGGTGAATTACATAATGACATTAGTGTGGAAAGGGGTTGCCTGTGTGTTGTAATCTGGGTAATTTCCTCGGACACCATGGACTTACTACCTTCACCTTCCTCTCTCTTAGTAATTGTGCGTGATATTTAGAAGACCAAGTGAATAAGCCTATTTGCTCAGTCCTATCTTTAACATTCATACCTGTCACTATGTAAACTAAAGTCGGATGATGATCGCCATGAAGAACATGGATGTGAACATGGACCTGGTGATGAGGGTGAAAGTGTCTATCTTTAGTAAAAGAAGAAGGGGAGAGCAAAGCAATGAGCCATGCCACGCCATGCATTTACATCCATCCACCCTCACCTCTTTTGAAACTTATCATATCAGTCGTCCATGGAACTTGTCCTTGGCTGCACTATTGTGATACTGCACTCCATCCTCTTCGTATATGCACAAAGTGAAAGTGCAGGAAGGAGGAAGCAAAGGGAGAAAGCGAGAGTCATAAAATTCCTCTTCTTCTTTTTCCCACTCCCTAAAAGCAGGGTTGGAGGCAACCAGTAGACAGGCCTTAGTCGGAAGGACCGCTATTACTTCCTTGTTATTGTACTGCATTGTTCCCCTGAGCTACTATACGCTCATGTTCCCCCATTATTCCCTCTCTTCATTTCATTTCATTTTTCTATCAGCCCCATGCCATATTCCATAGATAGGGCACTACGAATTGCTCCATGATAATATAAGTAAGCAACATTATTTATTGACTTTGTGTCGCACATATGTACCTAAGTGTGTGTGTATGTATGCAAGGAGGAAAGGAAGTATGCACCTTCTTTCTTCCTCAATGCCATTTATGCCCAGTTGTCACCACTTGCTTTACTTTGGATTTTGCTTTGACATTTCATTGTTGCCCCTCCATTCATAATAAATAACTTTATACCAACTTTATTACCACATTTTACTTTACTCTTTTCTCCACGATGATGATGGCTATCAACCCGAGCGAACTGAGGCATAGAATAGAATTCCATTGTATATTTTTGCACCCATCTTTTCATGCACTCCTCATTTTTTTGTACTTTCATCTCCCTTTCTTGTCTACTCTAAACTAAACGGCACACTAACACTAAATACATGCAAAAATTGTCTATACATCTGTCTCTCTATTTATTACTCGTCTTCCTCTAATAGCGTTAGTGGCATTTCAGTTGAATATGAAAAACTCTATTGATTTCTCTGAATGCCGACATACAAGGACGTATGAGGAGTAAAATATAAGGAAGCTATAAATGTTAAAAGCAAAGTTCCAGTTCCAACAACGTGCGTACACAATTAGAAAGGCTGGTTTGGTATAGCGGAGAAGGGAAAGTGTAGATCAAAGGAATAAAATTGGTCATTAGTTTGTTTACTTTGCTTCATGTTTACCATTTGTAAAAGTGTAACAAAAATGTGCGACATGATGAACGAGGAAACATACATGAAAAAATAGATTTTATGTGCCTATATTTTGTTACATAATGAAAGGCGAGCAAGTGTGTGGAGTGTAATTCACATTATTTGTATTTACAACTCTCTGTTTATGTATTTCTTTGTTCAAAAGGAGAAGAGAAAGCGAGAGTGAACATAAACATAAGTAAGCAAGCACATAACTGTTCTGAAACAAGTCATCCAAAGAAGTGAAGAAAGACAAATGCTCGTTCATATATAGAATGAAAATACACACTTCATCATTTAGGTATAGGTAAAGTCTGGAAGTTAGATACTATGTTTCTTTAGTTTGAGAAGACCATGTATTGGTCGAGGAAATGGTGGTGGTGGCAGTGATGGTGAAACAGGATAATATTCATTCGGCAGAGCTCTAATTTTAATTTCTTCTCGCCAACTTTCTCTTCTTCTTCTTCTTCTTCGTCTTTTCTATGGTTGGTGGAGAAAGTCAAGTCACAAAGTGAATGAATGGTTGGTTGGCTCACTGAATTTACTTTATTTTCTTTCCCTTTCCTTACACTATATAAGACAGTACACTTTTCGTAAGTGGTGGACTAATTTCTGTTGTAGATACATGTTCTATTATAGTGAGTGAAGTACCCTCTCTTCTCTGAATCCTTTGTTGAGTAATGTGGGTTGAGGATGGAGAAGGAGAGAGAGAGAAGCCTACTAACTGTATGCATGGCTTGATGCGACAATTTAACATTTTGAATTTTGGCAAGTATTATACTCCTTGCTCACCAACTACTACAACAACTACTTATAAAAGAGAAAGTAAATTGGAGGATGGAGAAAGAGATAGGGGTAAGGCTATGCTAGAGGTATCTTGGAGGACACGTAAATATGTAATGTACTTAAGTAAGTAGCCTACTCGACGTAGATATGTAGATAGCAGGGGAAGAGAAGGGGATTAAGTGGTCCACATTATATAATTTTATTCGGAGCATGCACACTTTTAGCTCTTTGTTTTATTTTACTTTCTGCTTCCCTTTCCTTCTTTCCCTTCCTAATATCCTCCATTTCTCTAATTGGAATTAGGAGAGCACAAGATTTTTTTTCAAGCGTGGCAAAACTATTTGTCTTAAAGCGACTTGTAACTTTTAATGGGGGCTCTTTGCCAACGTCAACTTTATGCTTCGTGTAGTTTCCTTGTTCCTCCTTCCTTCCTTCGATCACATTCACATCACCGACCGACTTCTTATTGTCATAATGGCCCTTCCTTCCCTCTCTCATCCATCCCTTCCTCACAAGTACAATTAATTAGAGTTACATTAGTCAAGAAGTGTTCAACAACTTTCACCTACTGAATTATTACTTAACTTTATTTTTTTACTTTCTTCTTCTTGCAGGTGTCAGCGTTCTCCGACTGGCGGACTTGCGAGTACCTTCACATGTAATTCGTGGGACAGTCGCACGATTGGAATGCCATTGTGAGTTTTGTTTTATATGACAACTTTTGGGGATTTTTTATTTATTCTGGGATTTAACGCTTGTTTTGTTGTGTCTCCTTTTGCAGATGACTTAGAAGGGGAAGCCTTGTATAGCGTTAAATTTTATAAGGTGAGTTTACAAAACTAATTTGGTAGCCAATTAGATTTAAAACAACAGAATAATAGAACAAATTTTTAACATCTGGGATTTGTTCCTTCTTTTATCTACAGGATTCGAGGGAATTCTACAGATTCATTCCACAAGGTAAGTCTTTTAGCCCACTTTTACCTTTTCTCTCTCTCTCTCTGCTCAATGATGCTATCTGTGTTCAGTATCATTTCGTTTATTGAACCTGATTCAAATGGAAAATTTTATTTTCTCTATCCTTTCTTTGTATAGATAACCCCCCAGGACAGACTTTAAATGTGACGGGAGTCGTTGTTGACGTAAGTTTACCGTAAATCAACCTTATCCGCTCTTTTCTCAATTGCACAAATGTCATCCATCCAAGGAATGAGTAAGTGAAAGTGAGTGTACATCGGTAACACACAGGGAGTCATATTATCATGGAAGTCTGTGTGTAATGGCACAGCATCTCCACCACCGTATTCCCTTGTGCTTTACTTTGCACTTTGTTTTTGAACGGGAGAGTTGAGACGATACTACGGGAGGTAGAGAGAACTCTTCTACCATCATCTAACTGCACTGTCTCCTTCAATGACACTACATTTTAATATCCCCAAACTAACTTTGTGTAGGATGCGTTCTCCAACAACGCCATATAAAAACGATCGCTAGTTTAGCTTGGAGGAAAGAAGAAGGAGAGAAGACTAGGCTAGGAAACCATAGGTAAATGGTAAAGTCACTTCGGGGTTAAAAGCTTATTTATTTTCCTAAAGTTTTCTTTTAAATGAAAAGTTCCACTTCATCCAAGGTATCCCACGGAGCTGTCCCAGAACTACACTCATACACTTGCTCCCAACATTCCAGTGTGATTTATCGCCTACTTCCATTACCTGGCTTCCTAATTATGGTCATTTTGCATCTAATCCCCCCTGGTTTTCTTTTCTTTTACACACCACACACAACAACATAACACACTAGGCTTCTACCGTTGTCAGGTTTGTCTTTCACTTTGAAACATCTTCATTTTATTTGTTGTACATTATGCTTTTACATTTGGGTGGGTGGATGTGTCTCTGGGTTAAAAAAGTACATGTGTTTGTGTCAAAGTCATTTTATTTAAGTCCCACTTCGGACCTGGTACTGGAACTCGACCCGACACCTGAAGTAGCAAGATACATAATAAAGTTTCACCTGTCACTTATTAATGTGCAAAAAATATCACCTGTATGCCAGTTTGGTGGTGTAATAATTTAGTTTCTTCAATCCAATTTATAATGGGTTTCTCTCTATCTGCAATATATATTTTCAACTTGAAAGGTGTCATGTTCTCAGAGCATCGGGTCGATTGTTGGGCACTGAACTGAAGAGATTAATTAACTAATTTCTTTTTACGAACGAACGTTCCAGGGCGTGACATCTCTATTCTTCTATACGTGCGTATGAAATATTATGGATTGTAGTGGAACAATGTTTTGCATGAAATACCATGAATAAAGGGGCGTTTTGTGTTGTGGGTGTTTTAGCTTTCTACTTCGACGGTTTTATATAGTTTGGTTTGGTTTTGGTTGCTCTGTTTTAGAAAGAAAGGAGTGACTAACAACAAAAGTTATTGGCAAAAGAGAGGAACGAGGGGAAAGGAGACGTGAAGAAGAATGTGGTTTTATCAGATCCAGAGGCTCCAATCGAACAAAGCTCGTTACCATCCATCCATCCATCTCTGTTTGTCCTTCCTTGTGTACCTTTCTTCTTCTTTCTTCTTCATCCAACTTTCCCTTCCTCTTCCACAGTTTTACAGTGACTGAGTGACTGACTATCACCTTATTTTTGGTTGTATGTATGACTAACTAACACACATACGCACAGATCCAAAAAGAGAAGGGGGAAAGGGAAAGTAGCATAAAAGAAGAAGGAGGTTAAGCTGAGCTGAAAGAAATGATGTAAAATAGAGACGTCGTCGTCAAAGTAGTCATCGTCGTCATGGTCTGGTGTAACAGAGTTTAGGCTCTGCCTGGCGTGGAAATCCATCCGTAACCGAAACTCGATTAAAAGAAGTTGGGTGAGGTGGGGAATGGATTTCGAGATCATTAGAATCGCAAGGATGTTGTGCATACTCAATGAGTTCCTCACCGTTCATCCTTCGCCTTCTTCGACATTTCGTTACGTTACGTGGACAAATATTCTATGCAGATTGCCCACTTTCTTCCTTCTTTCTTTCTTCCTTGTCTACATCCTTCTCCTCTCTTAACTTAGAAGCTCTAGCTTGGTTATGGAGTCTGGATGGATGGTGAGAATTGAGTTACTTCCTTTGCTACTAACTATTCACTTACCCTCCTCCTGCTTAAGCCATTCATTGTTGGTTGGAAGGAGGAAAGTGAAAGCGTCAGAGAAAGATCCGTCACATACAACGTTCTGCATCAATCCTAGGGAATAAGAATAGAATAAGTGATCGGACTTTCTTTCAATATGTGAATATCACACATCGTTAAACAAACTGGCGAGAGGGGAAGTTTAGACGCGGCTCTTTTTTTTGTCTTTTGCGAAGAAAGTATTTTTCATATGCGATGCCGTTGCAGCAGTAGGTGAAAGGACCCTGTCTCCTTTTGGTTGACAACCTTTATCTCTTTTTGGCTAATTTATATGCACCGTCATACTCACTTCATTGAGATGAATTCTCGCTCCAAAATTCGATGCCAAGTTAACGAAACTTTAAGTGAAAGTAAATCATGGCTCCAATTACGCCTCCTCTTTCTCCATTCTTCTCCAACACTGTTCTTCTTCTTCTTCTTCTTCCTCTCTTTCTTTATTCTTCTTCTTCTTCTTCTTCGACTACTTTTCTTGTCTGCAAAGTTGAACTAACTACACAATAGACTTGTAGACCTCTTCCTCTTCCTTGTAAATTATTTTATGAGTGGATTAGTTGCACAGACACTAGTCAACTGACTGACTGACTATTCCTTTCCCAATTTTCTTTTACCCTTTCCTCCTTCCTTTCTTCTTATTTTCCTTGCTCTCCTTTTTCTCTTGTCTTAAGTTGGATTTGAAGGAAGCCTTTGCTTTTCAATATAAATCAATCATTTCAAATCGAAAGAAAGAGAAAACAGGGGAAAGATTTTTTAATTTATGCATTTCGGTGCTCCCTCCACAGACGCTACCAGTTAGATATTTAGTTCTCCTTCCTGGAGATTTCATCAACCTTTAGCCGGAAGCCATGATTCTCTCCCCACTCCAAATTGCTCAGAGCAGCGAGCAATGTGTATTTATGAATGCATATTGGTCACGGGTTTTAAATAAAAGGCTCATCACGTATTCAAAAAAAAAAGTGAAAGTGATCGACGGCTTGGCTGGTGAAGCCAATAATGGTGGGGGGAGAAAGAGGTATGTGCCGTGAAGAATGAATGGTGGCGAGGTGTGTGTGATGTGATGTATGTGACGATATGTGCAAAGTTTCTCACTTGGTTAGATGATAAATATTAGATTGAGAAATGAAGTGAGATAAAAGTTGGAAGAGAGAAAATTGATTTTTCCATTTCAGGGAAATAATGGAGCTATCCTGATGCTCAGCTCATCCATCAAATACGTACCCGGAGGGGTCTATATACTTTACTTACTTTCTCCAAGCTAAGTGAGAAAGTATAAGCCGCATCACCAAACCATCGTTCCATCATTCTTAACTAGTCTAACAGAGGAATGTTTTATTGATAAGAAGAGAGTGTCGGAGATGGAAATAAGAACCGAATGGTGGTAGTGCCACTTGCCAATTTCAAAATTAATCGAACGATGGATTGAACCGTATTAAGCGTATCACAATCCTTTGCTGCAGTGATTGAACTGAATATTGGGATAGCCTATTGTATGACTTTTGCCGGGTTGATATCCCTCACTCGTAAGAATTAATTTGGTGAATCTCGCTTTCTCAACCAAATTGTGGGACTTCATCTTCATCTTATAAAAGCTCTCTTTTATTAGCTCTCTTCCTATTCACTTACGTTTATGAAATGAGGCAAAAAAGTGTCACTTTCGGTAGTACTTTTCCCTTTCACCACACGGAGAGAATGCTTTGGGACGGGAGGAGAAAGAAGTTGTTCCAGTAAAGTAGGATGGGTGAGAAGAGTGATGTGGATGTGTGGCAGATCTTTGATAAATGAAAGGGAATTACAAGTGAGACAGCTTGAGTCTGGAGGTGAAAAATGGATGGGGTTGAAATTGTGAAAATATGTGGAGATTAGCCATTCACTAAAAAGTAAAGTAAAAGTGGTTGGTTCCTTCCTTCGTCCTTGTGCTTTACTTTTTTTAGGCCACAGCTCAACTAATATGAAATGACAGGGTATGTGACTAGAGAGAGTATCCTCTCACACAAAGTCACTTTTTTGAACGACAAAAGTCACTTGGATTTAGCCTCGTTGGCTTATGATGATGGGGTTACTTGTTTGAGAAGGACGTGGGTGAAGTGATGATATTTATTTTTACACACACAACGGGTTAATCTAAAAGTATAATTAGGTGCAGTGGAACTGACACTACTACTGGCGTGTTATCGATGTGACCCCACTCACTTTACGAACTTGACACGTCCATCCTAAATACTCTCATGCTATTCGAGGTTGTAATTATGACTGACTTTTGCTTTTATTATTCTTACAGTTGCCTAATTCATCGGATAACACGGTGACATTAGCCACAGTAGACCTTGACGGGAGTGGGTTCTACCGGTGTGAAGTATCTGCAGAGGCCCCTAGTTTTCAAACAGTTGCGGAGAGTCGTCAAATGATTGTTGTGGGTAAGTGACGAAAAAAATGAAATTCTTCTATAAAGCCTTAACAAAGTCATCCTCTTGAGAATATAAACAATCAGCCATGGATGTTGACGTGAGATCAGTTTAAGTCAATATTTTTTCTGAGGTGTCATGTCAGTCTAGAAAACTGACTTCCTACGGTTTAACCTCCTACACTCTGTTGGATGGAGGACTGTTACTTCTTTAGGAAACGTGATTGAAGGCAGGAAGTGGAAAGTGCATCGCATCGTTTCACTTTTATTCGTGATGATGAGAGTCAAGTGATTTTGTGATATGAAGTAGGTGGAGCGGATGTGTGTGGATTTGACACTGATATGCAAAGTCTTTAATCTTGACAAGTAATATTCAATGATGTGTGAATTGCCGTACATTTTGGGTAAATCAGCTAGCAATAGCTAGCTTCCCTTTTTGTTTGTCGAAATGAAAAAAATAACTCCAATTTCTCCATGTTTCATAATGCCCCGTAGGCACCTTCGTTACATTGCTTTAACGGAATTCAAGTCCTTGTGTCAACAGCCCTTCAGCTGAGGTCGATGTGTCAATGTGACTTCAGTAACCCCACTCAAACAAGACACCTTCAGAATGTGGCAGTAAAGGCTCAGAGTAGAATCCTAATGAAGGAGATAATGTACGTATTCTAAAGCTGAAAGTAAAGTAGGATCTTTCCTTTCGCTTTCCCCTCTTTTCATGTGGACCAATCTGTTGCACTTTTATTCCGAATCCTAACACCAATTGAATCAATTAGGGGCTTAGCGTAGTCAATGCATATAATTCCTTACCTAGCTTATAATTGCAGTAAATTGGATGTAAGAAAGATACCCGTATTGAACACCACATCCTCACCTTTCTCTTTTCTTCATCCTTCTTACATCAGTTTTCCTCAACTGAGCCTGATTGGTGTTATGAAAAACATGAAAGGCGATGTGCAGACGTGTGAAAGCAACCGTAGTTTGTGTCTTTGGCCAATTATTGTGAGCTGAGCTTAAGCCTTTTCTCTCCGACGGTTGGTTGGATGCAAAACTTTTCCTCTGTCCCTGAGTCATAATGAAAAATTAGGTGTATGGCGGTGATGTGATGAGATGAGATGAGACCAAGCCAAGAAGCCTTCAGCACTTTCTCTCATCAGAAGCACCACTCTCACTAATTCAAGGAGAAGGCTTCTTAATTTTCCTGATAGTCACACACCGTAATCCCTAGAATTTACTTGTAATCCAATATTATTAGCTCACTTCTCCTCTTCCTTTCTCTCTTCACACCACGTCACTTTCCCTTTCAACGCTCAGTCATGTGAAGAGGAAGAAAGGTGGCCTTTCTTTCACCACGTTCTTTTGCTCCATTTACGATCTGCTGGTTACTTTGTCATCTCTCAGACACAAACAAGAACAAAGTACTCGGTACTCCTGCGTCTCTGTTTTTGTGAGGTTATTGAAGTGTGAGTGAGTGTTCATAATCCATAAATCTATTAAGGGGCTTGCTACATTTTATTTTATGATGGAAACCCATCAGTAGCAAGCAAGCAATGGTCATTCAGACCGTACTTGACTGAACCAAGCTGTTGTCCCTATACTTTTTTCTTTTTCTGCGTCTTGTCCATGACATTAACAGCTTTGGGCTGTGTCCAAGATTAAATTGACATTGACTTGGTGGTAGCATCGTAGTACTAGGGACAAAGTTCCGTGGCCAACCAGCTAAGTGAAATTGGCTAAAGGAGAAGATGAGCGAAGAGTTCTTAATTGAACCTAGAGGGGACAGGACAGGAATGGTGTATAGGACAAGTGGAGGAGACAAAAAGTCTTTAGGACTGGAAACGAGCAGCAGTGGATGGTCAATCAGCCATTTGGTAGAGGAAAATAGTCATCGACCAATAAGAAATATGTGATATTTCGGTTTTAGATTAGAAATTGCCATGCCATTTGCAACGCTGTTTTGTCGCAAAATTCAGCGCAAAGTTTGGCCAGTTATCCAGTTCGTTAGTACATTTCATATGTGATACATATCCAACATTATTAGATGTGTTGTTTTCTGCTCTGTGATAGTGGATGGAGGACGTGGACGTGAATGCGGAAGAGGTTTTGTGGGGAGGAGATGGCGGAAGCGTTTCCCGAGGACATTTAAAGACGCGTATTTTTATTTCAGAATTGGTCACTTTCTCCAAACAGATCAAGAATGACTTGGCCTGCCTGCCTTCGGGCAGTGTAGCGATGGTCAATTGAATTGGATTTTTCTCTCAGAAAGAAGGAAGGGAGGAATGGGTGGAAGGAAGAGACGAGAGTGACTTTATAGTGAAAAAAGAGAAAGATGAGGGAGTGGAGGAGTATAAAATAGTTGGCCAATAGAGT
The DNA here is from genome assembly GCA_034696445.1 of Isotomiella minor. NCBI lineage: Eukaryota > Metazoa > Arthropoda > Collembola > Entomobryomorpha > Isotomidae > Isotomiella > Isotomiella minor. The sequence continues at coordinate 35,697 of JAQIWU010000111.1, forward strand.
AGAATAAAATGGAATAGAATGAAACTACTTATACCAACGGCCGGAGAATTTACTGCCGTTGTCCTTCTCATTCTGTCCGTCCAAACGACACTTTCAGTTGTCACTGCCACCACCTCCAGTAGTGACCAATCGTTGATTTACAGATCAGGGACTTTTTTATATCATGCTCTCCTCTATTCTCTATGCGCCAGTACTTTTTCAGCCCTTTTATGAGTTCACCACCACTTGATCCGAGAGAGTGAAAGTGTATTTCATGCCTCGCTTACCACCCACTCCTTCAATTCATAAATCTTCCCTTCCTCAATATGCCCACAGCCACAGACCGATGCCGCACCAAAGCCCTACCATACCACCAACACCACTGTCCACTATTATGTAATAGCCGACTTCACTGTTTGCTACCAACTTCTTCCCTTTCACAGAGTCAAGTAAAGTCAACTTCACTTCAATTCTCTCCGGACGAGTCTAGCTTCCGCATTAACGCCACTTACTTTACTTCACATCTTGAGAGAGGACGAGGGGTGAAGAGATAAAGGGCACACGCTGGAGTTTTCTGGTTCACTCCATTAAAATACATCAGGTCACCCAAGTCACAGAAAGGATTTTTTTACTATTTTGATACTTCAGATACTTTGATTTGCGAGTTTTCTTAATTAAAATGCCGTAGATAAATTTTACATATCGAATTTAATTCATCCTTTCAATTCTTAAGAGATTGTAGACATTTTTTCCTTTCTGACTTAGGACACCAAGAAAATCTAACTCCTTGCATTTTTTGAAAAAGACAGTTCGTTTCAAAAAAAAACTTAAAGCAATTGAGCATGACTGCATGGTTAATGAGCACGTACACTTTTTATGCTTTGTCTTTTTTCTTCAATTCAAGAGAAGAAAGGGAAAGCGGAGACATGACCAATGAAGATGGTTGTCTGCAATTAAGTAATGAAAGTGAAAGCGAGTCGTGGAAAGTAACGCAAATTACACAATGTAGAAAAGAGAGAGGGGAGAGGAAGGAAGGAAGAATATTTGATAAGCAAGATATGAATTGCATTTCTTTCTTCTCTTTTCTTTGCCATGATTACATTATCTTCACACCCCTCGTCGTTGACGATAATGCAACGTAAAGTTGTATTGGTAATGGTGGTGGCCACAGATTTCCTTCACCCTTTCTTTCTTTATTCCCTTTTCATTTCATTTCATTTCAAATGATGATGATTGTGATGGTTATGGTGAATACAAATTTTATTTAAACTTTTTGTCTTGGTGGCAGGGGAATTAATTTTGTATTCTACTCGAGTGTCAGAACCAGCATTACCCAATCAAATCAGCCAAAATCGAATAAAGTCATTTCATTTCAGTTTTTGATTTTAACATAATGTTGAATTGCAAATTGAGTCCTTGGATACAATGGTATCATTAAAGAAATAACGCAGTAAATGAACATAATAAGAGTCATTGTTACTTTCAAAATTAATTTGGTTCTGATTTCTTGTGGCAAACTTTAAGGAAGGCAATTGTAAGTGAAAGCAGTAGCTTGAACTTGAAACAATGGAAACTGCAGTTTCTTCTGTTCCTCTACGTTCCCCTCGATCCAATCCACGCATGAACATTTTAGATTGTTTGCATTACGTGCCCAAAATGTTCTTCTTGGGTTTTAGACTTGCCCAATTTTCATAATATTAATGTCGACAAGGCAAACAGGGGTTAGATGAAGCTAGAGGTAACATTGCAGATGAAAAGAATTTGAAAGAGACGTCATGTTTTACTGCGGCTTCTTAACTTTTTGTTAAAAGGAAGGGTTTGGGTTTCCACTTGACTTCTATACTTGACCACACAACAGCATTACATCCTATTCAAAGAATAAAGCTGACTCGAAACCACTCAAAGTTTTTCTTCACATCCATGTGGTCAATTTCATGACAAATCAGTGGCGACTTAAAGTACTAGGATTTTGACGCAACAAATGGTTCACAAAAGGTAAAAGTTTGGTGTAATGTAAGCCGATTGTGCGTAGAGCAGTGTCCTTTATGGGCCTAACGCCCCATTTAGAGATTACCGTTAAAAATTTTGTGACTTTCTTTTACCCAAACTGCATTTCACATTTCCTATTCTCATTTCTCTGGTTGGGGACTACAACAATACAGTAATAATAATAATAATATTCTTGTTTATGTAATGTTTTATTACTTCACATTTCCTATCAGATGTAGGAACGACGTGTGACGAATTGGTGATCATGTTTCATGGCATCAAAGTAGAAACACAATAGCATCCCCCTTCCTCTCTGCTTCCATCCATCTGTATTTCCCATGCTGCGTTGTGACCTTTTTAAATAAGCGTAGGAATCGTTGTTCTTTGTCTCGCTTTTCACATGGGCTTCTGACTTATTTCTGCTCTTCCGACTATATCTCTTGAACTGCCTGTCAGTTGTTGTTAGTCAGGGATAAAATAGAAGTAGATTGAAGAAATTGGGCAAAAGGCTCTGGAGACTCGAGACTCTGAAGAGAGGACTCAAAGGCAAAAGGAACATTGGAGCGGTTGTAGTTGTGTTGTCACGGAGAAAGCAAGAGCCAGAAGACAAGACGCTTGTTCAGAAGACGTTCCACAATTTAGTCAAGTCACTTTCTCCGCCTGATCTGTTCTTCTTGAGTGACACTTATTTCTTTTCTTTGACTTAAATTAAATTGAAGACAGAGAGAGAGGACAGCAGCAGTACCATTCTTGTCTTGAGATGATCATCATCAGCAAAATTCAGACTCTAGAGATTGCCAAATAAAGTGAAAGCCCAAGT